>JAJMCB010000013.1:0-194563 GCA_030584925.1 Starmerella vitae | reverse complement strand
TCCTCTCACAAGCTCTACTACTAGCAGCAGCAGCAGTAGCACTCCTCTCACAAGCTCTACTATTAGCAGCAGCAGCAGTAGCAGCAATCCTCTCACAAGCTCTACTACTAGCAGCAGCAGCAGTAGCACTCCTCTCACAAGCTCTACTATTAGCAGCAGCAGCAGTAGCAGCAATCCTCTCACAAGCTCTACTACTAGCAGCAGCAGCAGTAGCAGCACTCCTCTCACAAGCTCTACTACTAGCAGCAGCAGTAGCACTCCTCTCACAAGCTCTACTACTAGCAGCAGCAGCAGCAGTACTCCTCTCACAAGCTCTACTATTAGCAGCAGCAGCAGCAGCAACAGTACTCCTCTCACAAGCACTACTACTAGCAGCAGCAGCAGTAGCACTCCTCTCACAAGCTCTACTACTAGCAGCAGCAGCAGTACTTCTCTCACAAGCTCTACTATTAGCAGCAGCAGCAGCAGCAACAGTACTCCTCTCACAAGCACTACTACTAGCAGCAGCAGCAGTAGCACTCCTCTCACAAGCTCTACTACTAGCAGCAGCAGCAGTACTTCTCTCACAAGCTCTACTATTAGCAGCAGCAGCAGCAGCAACAGTACTCCTCTCACAAGCACTACTACTAGCAGCAGCAGCAGTAGCAGTTACTCAACTCATGCGGCTGACGAATATACTACAAGCTCCACTAGTGAGACAAATGTATTATCGTCAACATCTGGTATTACTTCAAGCACAACCTCTGCTGTGAAATCATCACCAATAGTGAATGCGACCATCTCTACTGGTTTAACCACAGATACTGAATCAGCAGCTTCTTCTACTGTTACAAGCTCTTTTGAAAGCTCTACAGAGGAGGTAAATTATTCTTCTACCGTTGCCCCTGCTGTTGTTGTGATAGAAGGTATTGAATACACTGAATCAGCTACAACATTTAGCGACAGCTCTACTATGATTTCAACAACCTCTTCTGTGACAGGTTTATCCTCCGCTGAGTCTAGCAGTTCAAAGTATTCCTCAACTATTGAAACTACAATTCCTAAGTCAGGCAATTCGATTCCTACACACTCTGTCACACCATCCAGTGGTAGCTCTATTTTATTGTCGTTTTCAAGAGCCGATGCCACAAATACATATGACTCTGTGTCTGCTACCTCACCTGTAAGTGAATCAAGCCCTAGTGTGACTTTCAACCCGGATTCATTAATAGTTCCTGTCTCTCATGCAACCTTAAGTTCTTCCCCTACTGATTCATCTTCACAGATTATGCCAGTGCAAAGTGTTAAAAATTCATCTGTACCGTCAACCAAACTATCCTCCAGTACAAGTGCTTCTTCTTCAGGTGTATATCAAAGTACCTTTGCCACACCTGCCAAAATAATCATCACTGCCTCTGATGGTGTTGTATCAACAAAGTATTTCCAATCTACTGTGACAATCACTTCTACTGACTGCACCTCTAGTATCTCGCAGGCCACTTCAGAGGACGCTGTATCCACCACATCCAGTGGTATCAGTGTGTCTATACAGACACCTAAGATTCAAGCTACCAACACAGTGATCACATCAGATAGTCAATGGAATACACCCAGCTTGAGTACTAAGTCAACTGACCAAAAGAGTACTAGTACAGTCTCTACACTAACCAAACCTGTAAGCTCGTCAGCGAGCTCTACACAGTCATCTTCACGCCCAGCAATACCAAATGGGGCCCCAGCAAGAGTCTTTAACATTTCATGGTCTCTTGTCATGCTGATGTACCTTCTTATTTAATTTAATTCAAGTTTGTTATATAAACTCAGTCTCTGAAAGTGAGCCAACTTCCTTGAATAAAAGACCCATAGAAAAGTGGCCTATAAAGCAGATGTCTTAAAATACAAAACTAGCCTAGAGTTTGGAGCTTTGAACATGGTGGGTAACGCCCTGACATCACCGGCCCTGCCCTTATCTTCTTTTGATTAAAGTGAAGCACATATATTATCTATTCAATAAGTAAATTTATTTACGCAATAAGATGGATAAGAGGGATACAAAAAATGATTAAAAAGTGGATCTGAACACTCCGCGTAGAATGTTCAAGAATGTTCTCAGGAGGTTAGGCCGTTGCGGTATATAAGCCCATTTTATTCTACTGAGGGTAAGGGAAAAAACACATGGTGGTTGACTATTCCAAGTGGGATAAGCTCGAACTGAGCGATGATAGTGACATCGAAGTTCATCCTAATGTTGACAAAAAATCATTTATTCGTTGGAAGCAACGTGATATTCATGAAAAACGAGACCAGGCCAAATTTCGCTCTCTCCAACTCGAAGTAAATATCGAAACCAACCATGATCTGCTAAAGCGAGTAAACAAACTCATTGCTGCTGGAGAAAGTGGCCGAAAGATCGGATTAAACGTAGAAAGCGATGTTGCCTTCAGCCAAGAAGGTGAGAGCAAGCTGAAGCCCGATAAAGCCACCAGTCCAGAGCAACCTCGTTATACTGACATGATTGAGAGCATGCTCGTTCAAATTGTAGCAGAAAACGGAAACCCTGACGTTGTTTTAGGCAAACTGAAGGAGCACCGTGAAATGATTGAATCGTCCTTGAGAGATGAGAACAAAGAGTTGACTAAGTTGGAGGAAGAAAGGAAGCAAAAGATCACTACTGATGATATTCGTACTGGTTGGGACTCCACGATTGTGTACAAGAACAATTCAGAGAGTGGTTCCACCAATAAATCTTCAGCTCAACCCAAAACCGGTGAGGCAACCACAACCATCGAGACTCTTAACAAACCTCAACCAGTTCCAGTACCCAAAGTGAACGATGAAGGCCTTGAAGAGCTTCTTCCGAAAACTGCTGAATTTGGAGAGTTACCAAAAGGTGATATGGAACAGGCTTACAAGTTCATGATGAAATATCCCTACATCGTAACTGAAGGCCAGAAAGATGCTCTGACCATGAGTGCATTCGAACACGAACTCGCTGGTGATACAAAGCGGGCAGAAAAGGTTATTTGGAATGCTCTGTTGCTGCAATATTGTGCTTCACTTGGCAAGAACGGAGTACCTGTATTCTTTTCCAAGATTACACAGCCCTCACACCCTGCTCGCATGGCATTTGAACAAGATGTTAAGACTACTTATGAGCACATTAAAAACCGCTGTAAGATTCTTAGCAGTGAATACGAAAAGGAGTCCAATGAAGGGGCTGAGACTATCCAGTTGCATGCTGTTGATCCCAATACTGAATTGATCATTGGAGTTCCGCAACATGGTACCCCTGGATATGAAATTTACGAAGGGTTTCCTAACGACGTCAAGTCTGCAATCGACTCCAAAGAGCTTGACCAGATTAACCAGGTGCTTGCTGCATTAAGCATTGAAGAGGCAGAGGACCTTGTTGGAAAGCTCAGCGAGTCTGGCGTCCTACAGGTGGAAAATAAGATTTATGAACCTAAAGAGTGGGAAGATAAATTGAAGGAGGTGACTGGGCAACCCGAGGAACCTTCTGTAGCCCCGAGTTCTGGCGGTGATCTGGATGAAGTAGATTAGTTAATGTATGTAGATTTATATGTTTTTTTTTTGTAATTCTGATGTCTAAATAATTATTATAACAAGATCGCTTCATCTATGTGGGCCGTGGGTAACACTAAATACTCAGCGTATAACCGTTTATCTGCGAGATCATCAACTCCATTGAAATGTCATACGATAATATCTGTTACTAAATCCACATATTGCGGGAATTTAGTACTGGGTGTTTTTTGATGCAATATGCAGGGTTTCCAGGGCATATAATAAGTTATATGACTAAATGCAGTCCAAATACCACGGAGGGATACAGCCAACATACCAGTTAATATCTCTTTTAATATGTTTAACTATTTTGGAAACAATTATAACAACTTTGTAGCAAAAAAAAAAAGCGATATACAGTGGTAGCCGTTTCAAACCGAAATTAACTCCATAAATAAGTTTAAGAACCTACCAATTTTACTAAATCAGTTATCAACAGAATTGAAGATACCTGTAAATAATTTAAAGTAAAAACAACTCTTCATCATTTGTCGTTTTTAATCCAGTTTTACGTAACAACAAGACTTTGTATTATCGCGATATTTGAATCAGGATAATTAAAGTATAATCCGATCTACACGCGGCTACAAGAAAGAGATATAACTCTGGAAATTAAGGTGAATATAAGAAGGGAAATCATCACAAACCCCGTTTAATCTGACGATAATTTGTATGGGCAGTTCCTCGACAAATTATTACCTACGTGTCACATAAATCCCAGGCTGGTATAAGAAATGTAAAAGAAGCTCAAGTCAATACAGCTTATTTTCTTTAATAGCTGATATATAATAGTGTAATACGAAGCTTCTTATGCATATCGTGGAAATATACCACTGAGATCACATATAAAACCTACTTTCGATTGGAATAAGAGGACAAATGAACTACTAAACTGTTGAATTCAGGTTTATCCTTAATGATATAGGCTTTTTGAATCACAATATGGCGATTAGGGGATTTAACCTGCGCCTATGCAGACTGAACTTCTTTTTGGTTTATTGCGAGGTAAAAATGACAATTAAAGAACTTTTATTAAAAGTAACTGAATAGATAGAATCTTTTTCAGTAGCAGTTTTAGGCATTTTCATGTTATATCGACTTGCTTTATTAGAGAGAATTCATAACTTAAGCAGCAGATGAATATCTGACATTTTTTGCTCCCTAGCACAGTGTAGCAATCTGACTGCACAGCTAGGACATTTCTTTGGGATTCAAGCTTTAATTTGAAATAATGGGATTGTAATACGGATTATCGTCACAACTCTCTTCGAATCTGTGATGTTTCGCGCTAAGAACAAGTGAGCTAGTTTCTTATTGCACACGTGTTACGCCACATTTAAGTGTTATTTCTAACGTGATAGATCATGGACGGTATTTATTTATTCTGTATGCCAGATTGTCGCTAATTTGTGTCTCTGAGCATTACTTTCCCTTTGAATTCTTGCTCTGCAAAAAGTTGAGTTTATGAGGGAGGAGACAAAAACAAAAACATATTAGAGCTCCTGGATATTTTTAAAATATAGAAAAAATTGTAATTAAACTGTATGATACGCTAAACACTACATTTGCTTCATATTAGGGGATGCATAAATCCCTGCACTCTGGAAACCAGGACCATTCTCGACAAAACTGGCTTTTGGCACCATAATATCACGCGTAGGAGATCTGGGATCTCTATCAAATACTACATTTAAGATGCGCTTGAGTAAACTGGCCTTCTTTTTATCCTCTTGAGAGGGAAAAGACACCATGGAAGAACTGTTATTAGAAGTAACTGAATAGATAGAATCTTTTCCAGTAGTATTAGAAGGTTTAGACATTGTAAAATTGAACACTAAATTCTTATGTTAAAAGATCCCGCGTATTTATACCCCTTGTAAGTACCCCAAAACGGGGTTGATCGTAAACCCACATGTATTTAGCCCATTATTTAATAAGACATCATCATTGCTATTTTTAATCACGCTTCTTAATTAGTAAAGTTACGAACGCTGCATGGTAAACCCAACAAGTAATTTGTGACATACAACTACAAGGAAGGAACACTAAGACTATAATTTTAAGTTCTATGAGCTGTACTTTTTTTTATTTTCTACTTTGTGATTACTTCAAACCCTTACTTCTGTTTATGCACCTGAATTATGTTTAAATAGTGGCGTTTACATGATCAAAATGGCATTACGCATCTCAGATGTTAGGGTGAGTTTGCTCGACTCGGAATTAACTCTGTGATATAATAAAAAAGGAAACTAGAGACAATACTATATAGTGAGGATAAAAACTAACTAATGAATATTTTACTCTTACTAGTTTGATTTATTTTAATCTATTGGCAGGTGGAACTTCGACAGTTTTGACGGCGGCTAAATGCCCCCCCGATCGAAATATTAAATATCGTTGAGAGAATGCCGAGAATTTTGAATAATGGATGTCTCCAGTATTTGCAGACATTTTAAGTCAAATCAGAAAATTTAGTGAATATGAGGATGAAAAAACCGGCAAAACACTTCAAGTTCGTGATTTCTCAACGTGCCTTCATGCGAGCGATTTTAAGCACCGCTGCCGCTAGCGCGATAGAGCTGCTAACATCATAACAACAATCCGTTATATTAAAAGGAGAACCGATTAAAGGCTCTTGTTACCATATTTGTCCACAAAACAGACAAAGCTCACTCCTGTATCGGTGCCGCGTACAAAATCCAAAATCTGAAAGTAAGCCTAACGGTTACATATCTGTACCTAATAACATTATTAGATGGATTTGATTAATACCAGGATAATCAAAATGTGAATAACTGTGCCATTTGAGGAAATTTAATATCAAGGAGCAAAAATACTTGTTTTGACTCATAATGATCATGAGCCTTACACCAGACTTCATCAGATTAGTGCTTCAAGCAACTATAAATAGTAGAATAATAGCAAATTATTTGAAAGCTCATTTTTTTTATTCACTATTGGTAGTATTTTCCCTCTTATATATTATTTTCTTTTGGGCTGTGTACCTAACATAATCACCACCAATCTAGTAAAACTCCAGAAAACAAGCAAGAGAGCTACTAGTGCTAATTTACGGTTTAAATATGCAAATTGAAACTACAGACATTTTACATTCATTATCAAGAGGATCGGATAATACTTTTCCGCTGGAGCAGCAACGTGCCACATAAAAAAAGTAGATTGTCTGGAGGGCACATTCGAAACAAACTCACCATATTATCCAGTGTGTATTGATTTAATACGCTTATAATCTCCCATACCTCTCTATCCTTTACAGATAATTGTGGAAGTCTTTTAATAGTAGAAAAAGGTATGCTCAACTTTCTGCGACAAATACAACAAAGAGACTTCTCCCACTCTATCGAAACTAGACAACATATGACAATCCAAGCGTTTGAGCTCTCTCTGCACCATATTTCCAAAAGAAAGGCGTCAAATATATGTGATGTTGTGTAGTTTTCGGCATATACAACCAATATACCTCTTATTACCTCATCTCTAACAAGTTCTAAGCCTTATTACTGCATGTTTGTAACGTTTTGAAAATTTCTGCTTGGTTATAGGTCATTATTTCCCTCCCCCTGGTAGAAAATACTTATTGGAACACGGGAGCTCGTTACCGAGTTTTTTCCACAATTTTTTTTTAAAAAGCCAAGATGGTTTTTGAATAACTAGGTAGTTGTAAGGTACCTGAATACCAACCGGTTACGTTCCCCATTTGGTATCATAGGTTAATTTAAAAGCCGGTTTTTGCCATTTATTAGAACCAGCCAAAAAACTAATCTAGTTAAGAAGAACGTGTTACTTCTTTTCGCTTTGCTATAAACCAACCCTTGAATTATTATTTATGTACCTGAATTATACTCAACTGGTGGCGAATGCATAAACCTGCATTTGTGATGTTAGGGAAAAACACTCAACTTGGCACTAAATGCTAAGCATAATATCAGATGAAAAATAGCCTTTACCTGCATATAAGAGACCCGTATTGCCACTCCATGAGCCTCCAAGTTCAACTTTTATTTTCAAGAGCAATATATTTATCTATATTAGAGACGTCCCTGGTCCTCCACAACAACACGGTTGATACTCTCGGCAACGTACTCAACGTTAGAAGTGTTCAAGCCAGCCATTGAGACACGTCCATTCGGCAGCATGTAGACGTGGAAGTCATCGACCATACGGCGTGCCTGTCTCTCGGTGAGACCCGTGTAGCTGAACATACCGATTTGCTCGGTGATGTGGGACCAGGTACCCGGGGTCTTCAGTGCCTCTAACTTACTACGCAAAGTATGACGCATCTCAATGATCCGCTTGGCCATAAACTCGACCTCATCGCACCACTGCTTAAAAAGCACCGGGTCCGAAAGGATTTTCAACGCAATTCGAGCACCATAAGCCGGGGTAGTCGACACCTCAGCGCGAGTCTGAGTGGACAACTGGCTCACAAGGGCATGTACGGTTTCCGAGTTGCTGTCCGTAAGGCAAACATGGATGGCACCACAACGCTCACCATAAAGTCCCATGTTTTTCGAGAAACTCTGGCACACCAGCATGTCGATTTTCTGCTCGACGAAGTACCGGACCGACCAGGCATCGCGGTCGAGGTCACCCGAAGCGAATCCCTGGTAGGCAGAGTCGAAGAAAGCAAACATCCTCTTGCTTTTAGCGATCTCCGCGATCTCCTTCCACTGCTCACGCGTAGGGTCCATTCCGGTCGGGTTGTGGGCACAGGCGTGCAGCAAGAGAACGTCACCGGGCTGTGCCTTGCTCTCTAAAGTCTCGACCATGTTGTCGAACTGCAGCTGTCTCTTCTGGGCATCCCAGTACGGGTAGGTCTGGACATCCAGACCAGCCCAGGTGAAAATCTGGTGGTGGTTGCCCCAGGTGGGAGAAGGAACCCAAATACGCTTGGATCCGAGGCCAAAAGCCGGGAAACGGCTAAGAAGAACGGCTCCCATGTGGTTGGCACCGGTTCCGCTGAGAGTCTGCACACTAGCGACTTTAGAAACGTCGAAATCCTTACCAAACAGCAAACGAGCAGCAGCCTGGCAGAATTCGGCGTTACCGGCCAAAGGAAGGTACTCGTGGTTGACTGTGGGGTCCCTCGAGAGAGACTCGTCAACTTTACGGACGACTGGCAGCACCCAGGGACGTCCTTCGTTGTCACGGTACGCACCGATACCCAAATCGGTCTTTTTCGGGTGCGTGTCGGCTTTGTAGCGTGCACTAAGTGCGAAAATCGGGTCTGGGGGAGCAGCAGAAGCTGGAATTGCAGACATGGTATGTGACTAAGTGTGAGTCAAAACCAAAGTGTGGGGTGAATGCAGGGCAGTAAAAGCGATCTGCACTTGATTTATATGGGTATCTGGCCCAAAGCACAAGACAAAACAAAATAAAAAAAGCAAACAAAAATGCCTGTTTTAGATTAACTATTACTATTAATGCTACATAACTAACAACCCTTCGAACCGGTTACCAAATCAATAGGGAGACCCATTTCAAGCCACTGCACCCATATTAAGTATTTTTCACCCCTCAAATCGGTATTAATCGCTAAGTACATGCCATTTAACCGCAAAACGAGGTGCTCTGACCTCCAAGTATAACTGTTGTTGTTCGGCTTGGTTGAGGCAAGGGCATCATGGTGGAAAAGATCCAGCGCAAGGTTCGCATTTCTACGCACCAAACGGTGCTTGAGGGCGAGCCCAAGATAGACGGTATTTTCCCGATGAGAGAATGGCGAATTAGCGTGCATATTGTGGGCGCGGACGGGCAGCTCTACCCTGCTACTGTGTTTGACCGTGTGACGTACCAACTCCACGAGACGTTCACGAATCCACGACGTGTGATGACAGACCCCCCCTTTGAGCTTTCCGAGAAAGGTTGGGGCGAGTTTGAGATGCGGGTGACCTTCAGGATTGCCCATGGAGGCGGAGACCAGAGCGTGAACTACGAACTGCACTTCCGGTCCCCCGACTCGTTCCAGGAGATTAATATGGCGTTTCCCACCAACAAGAAGGAGCTTGTGGCGAAACTTGCCGAGAGTGGCCCCGTTCCGCAGCCCCCCCAGCCTGTGGCCTCCACAAATGGCGGTCCTGCCCCTGCCGAGTCGGTCAGCCACCCTGCAGAGAAGCGACAGGCTGAGGATACAGATGCTTCGCGAGCAAAGAAGCCGAAAGTTGCCATCAAAGGCTCAGTTGACCTCGAGAGGCTGAGTTCCGGGCTCGAGCAGCTCGGTGAGCAGGATGTGCTCTCAATTGTGCAGATGATCAGCGATAACAAAACGCCTGATATTTACGTGAAAAACGATGCTGAAGGAGGTGAGTTCCATGTTGATTTGTTCACTCTGCCCAACGGTTTGCTGAAATCGATGTGGGATTTCGTGTCGAAGAAGGTGGATGTATGATGCTGCTTTAGAGCAGGTATGTAATTCAACTAAAAGCTTCACAAATTTAGTGGTAGTTACATTATGTTTATGCGGTCTCAGTCAAGTAAATCTAGGAGTACTTATACTTTGTAGTAAAAGAAGTAGCTACCCCACATGTACTATGCATTCACCCAGCTCACTCAAGCAGGTCTTTTCAGTAATAAGAGTAGCAACTATTACACTGCAGTTCTATTCCAAAAGGCAGTCTAGCAGTAATAAGAGTACTTATACTTTGTAGCAAAAGAAGTAGCTACCCCACATGTACTATGCATTCATCACCCACTATAAGCAGGTCTTTTCAGTAATAACAACTATACTACTTATACTTTGCTCACTTATTAAGGCAGTCTAGCAAAGTAATAAGAGTACTATTTACTTATACTTTATAGCACATCACCCAACTGGAAATCAAGCTAAACCACTTTGGCAGTTACCTTGACTGAACTGCACCTACACGATACGCTTCAGCTACTTGATCGTAGCCCGTAACCTCCTGTGATTGGCTCCTCTTGACTGATGACTAAGCCCACGCGTGATTGGGTGCCCACGAACCTCCCACACTTTTCTTTCTCCCCCACCCCAACTACTACGTAGCAAAATGTTCCGCAGTGTTCTTCCCAGCTTGAAAAGGGCGGCTGTGCGCCCGCAGCGCGTTGCGGCACCCATCAACTTGAGCCGTAGCATGGCTGCTGCGGCCACCAAGGCCCAAGGTCAGGTCAAGGCCGTCATTGGTGCCGTCGTCGATGTGCAGTTCCCCCAGGGCGAGCTCCCCTCCATTTTGAACGCTCTCGAGCTCAAACGCGATAACGGAGAGAAACTTGTGCTCGAGGTTGCCCAGCACCTTGGTGAGAACACCATCCGTGCCATCGCCATGGACTCCACCGGAGGCCTCGTTCGCGGCCACCCCGTCAAGGACACCGGCTCCCCCATTCTCGTTCCGGTTGGTGAGGCCACCCTCGGTCGTATTTTGAACGTCACCGGTGACCCCGTCGACGAGCGCGGACCCGTCAAGACCGACAAGTTCCGCCCCATCCACGCCGACCCCCCGGCCTTCAGCGAGCAGAGCACCTCCGCCGCCGTGCTCGAGACCGGAATCAAGGTCGTCGACCTGCTTGCCCCCTACGCCAGGGGTGGTAAGATCGGCCTCTTCGGTGGTGCCGGTGTCGGCAAGACCGTTTTCATCCAGGAGCTCATCAACAACATTGCCAAGGCCCACGGTGGTTACTCCGTGTTCACTGGTGTCGGCGAGCGTACCCGTGAGGGTAACGATCTCTACAAGGAGATGATCGAGTCCGGTGTCATTAACCTCGAGGGCGAGTCCAAGGTGGCTCTCGTGTTCGGCCAGATGAACGAGCCCCCAGGAGCCCGTTCCCGTGTCGCTCTTACCGGTTTGACCGTTGCCGAGTACTTCCGTGACGAGGAGGGCAAGGATGTGCTTCTTTTCGTCGACAACATCTTCCGTTTCACTCAGGCCGGTTCCGAGGTCAGTGCCTTGCTTGGCCGTATTCCGTCCGCCGTCGGTTACCAGCCCACCTTGGCCACCGATATGGGTGCTTTGCAGGAGCGTATCACCACCACCAAGAAGGGCTCCGTCACCTCCGTCCAGGCCGTTTACGTGCCTGCCGATGACTTGACCGATCCTGCCCCTGCCACCACCTTCGCTCACTTGGACGCCACCACCGTGTTGTCGCGTGCCATCTCCGAGCTTGGTATCTACCCTGCTGTCGACCCTCTCGACTCCAACTCGCGTTTGCTTGACGCTACCATTGTTGGTGAGGAGCACTACAAGGTTGCCAACCAGGTCCAGCAGACTTTGCAGGCCTACAAGTCCCTCCAGGATATCATTGCCATTCTCGGTATGGACGAGTTGAGCGAGTCCGATAAACTCACCGTCGAGCGTGCCCGTAAGATCCAGCGTTTCCTCTCGCAGCCTTTCGCCGTTGCCGAGGTCTTCACCGGTATCCAGGGTCGCCTCGTCAAGCTGAAGGACACTGTCCGCTCGTTCAAGGAGATCCTCGACGGTAAGCACGATGCTCTCCCTGAGAACGCCTTCTACATGGTCGGTGACATCGAGGAGGTCAAGTCCAAGGCCGAGAAGCTCGCTGCTGAGGCTAACTAAGCAATAGACGGGAATTCCCGAAAACCTTATCTAGATAGATAGCTTACTGATTTACGTACATTCCGTGTGCCACAGTTGATGCAGTTGATCAACCACATGAACCGCAGATGAACCACAGTGATGAACCACATGAAACCACAAGTGCGACCACAATTTATGTAACCACTATACAACCACCACACCATGAACACTAGAAAGCTTTACACTCTTTGAATCTCTTTCCTCCAGACAATGCCTAATTAACCGGCTTGTCGGTACAAAGCTTCTGAATGGTATATTCCTACCTTCGATAGGTGCTCACGGAAGGTACAACCAGGACCCAGGAGTTACCCCAAGAGAACCCACAGTCTGAGCAGCCAGACCAACCGGGTTGCCTACGCTAAATTATACAGTATAAAATTACATTAATCAACTACGAAGTTGTCAGTGAACTAACACCACAAATTCGGATTCTGTGAATTCGTATCACCTGAGGTAGCGAACTCTTGCTCTGCATAAGACGGTGGAAATTATAACAATACTCTACAAAGACACCTGTGAAGTGTATATAGTTTAATGGTTAGATACGAAACGAAGGGTACGGTATTTGCTATCTTAATCTGACACCCATATGCACGTAATGACAGTTTACGGAGTAACAAGAGTTCCCACGAACCAGCATCATCATCATCATCATCATCATCACCACCATTATTATTTACTCGAAATAGCCTTTGTAGAGAACCAGTTAGTTTTATCAGTTTGCCGATATGTCACCCGCATGCATAATCTATAGATAGGTGGGTTGTGATACCCTTTTTAGGACTTAACAACTCACCTTCTATGTTCGGTGGTCTTTTTTCCTTTGTCAACGAGACCGCTCGGTCGACTAGTATCGACTGGAAATCTATTCTAATTGGTGCCACCGTGGCCCAAACTTCGTTCAACCTTGTGGCCAATGTGCTGGAGTACCGCGTCCAGCAACGGCCTTCCCCCCCCAAAGAGCTGTCTAAGGAACTGAATGTCGATTTGGAGACGTTTAAGAAGGCCCAAAACTACTCAAAAGCCAAGCTGCGAGTCTCCTGTTTTGAGCGTATCTACGACTGTGTTTTGAACTGTGCTGCTGTCCACTACAATGTCCTGCCCAAACTGTGGTACTTCTGGGCGAAACACGTTCAAGGCGACATTAAACGCGGTATTCTTACCACTCTGACCTCTGGCTTTTTCTCCTCACTTCTCTCTATCCCCTTCAGCCTCTACAGCACGTTTGTTGTTGAAGAGGAGTTTGGCTTCAACAAGATGACTTTAAAGCTTTTCATCGTCGACACGGTGAAATCCTGGATTCTTGGAGCTGTTTTCATGCCCCCCATTCTCGCAGGTATGCAGAAGATCATTGAGTACTCCCAAGACATGTTTGTGCCGTATTTGCTTGGCTTCCTGCTATTTGTTTCCGTGGTTGCCATGTTTTTGGTTCCGGTTGTGATTATGCCCTGGTTCAGCACTTATACTCCCTTAGAGGAAGGTGAATTGCGTACTAAGATCGAAGCACTTGCTTCTAAGCTGAATTTCCCGCTAAAGAGGCTCTACGTTGAGGACGGAAGCACACGGTCCGCCCACTCGAATGCCTACTTTGTCGGACTGCCCTGGTACAAGCAGATCGTTATTTACGACACTCTAATCAAGGACCAGACCGTTGACGAGACCGTTGCTGTTGTTGCCCACGAGCTCGGCCACTGGAAGCACAACCACATGTCGGTTTTGCTTTCAGTGCAACTGGTGTCCAATGCCATCAACTTCGGTCTTCTCGCCCCCTTCCTCGGCAACCAGCACTTCTTCCAGTCGCTTGGCTTCAAAAACCAGGACGCACCGATTTTAATGGCCCTGTTAGCCTACTCGGACGCCATAACCCCCGTCAACATCGCCATCAAGTTTGCCGCCAACCTCATTACGCGAACCTGTGAGTACGATGCCGACCGGTTTGCCGTTAGACTTGGCCATGGCCAAGACCTCGCCCCCAGTTTGCGGAAACTTGTTTCGTCGAACCTCAGCACGGTTGAGCAGCATCCCTTCTACTCGACCTTCCACAACAGCCACCCCAAGATGGGCGAGCGTTTGTCTGCAGTTAAAGAGGAGATGAAGAAGCTAGAGTGATATGTAGTATATTTAGTGGTAGTATTGGTATACAGTCAGAGGCTGAGGCTGATACAGTCACAGGAGTAGAAGTAGTACGAGTTAGTACGATTCCACTACTTCACAATCACAGATAGTAGAAGTATTACCAGTGTTACGTTGTCTTTACACTACTTCACAGTATTACTAGTTACTAGTTGGTAGTACGTCCCACTACTCCACGGTATTGGTGGTGTGATTTTTTCACTTCACAGTATTACAGTTAATACATCTTCCACTACTCCACAGTACAAGTAGTACAAGTAGTACTCTGCAGTATTGGTGGAAGTACTATGTCTTCCCTTCACTTTGTTACTAGTTGGTAGATGTCTTCCACTACTTCACACACTACTAGTACATCTTCCTACTTCACAGTATTACTAGTCTCCACTACCTCACAGTATTACTAGTCTCCCACTTCACTAGTTACTAGTACACTGCTCCACAGCATTACTAGTTCCACTACCTCACAGTTAATAGTACACAGCTAGTTCTCCACTTCACAGCATCATAATTATCCAAAATAAATTAGTTACAAAACGGGTTGGCAGCTTTGACCATGAGACTCGGGAGAACTCGCTCCCCCCAGCTAACTCGGATGAGAACCGGCACTTCACACAACGGCACAATCTCCTGGACACAGCCCGGCTTCAGCAGCAGCTCGCCCCGGAGCTCCTCGGGAATCTTCGGCTGCGGCAGCCCCCCCTCGGTCTGGAACTGTGCCGCGTCGGCCCCCTCCGTCCAAAACAGCTCGAGTTTGTGCTCCTCAGCATGGAACTCGGCCTTCGCCAACGGCAGCTGGTCGCCGTGGACGCGTTTCTCCACGCTCAGCTCCGGCACCACCACGTCAAACGACGACTCGTGCACCGCAACCACGATCCCCGACACCAGCGTGTACTCGGTGCTCAGCTCGTGCGACACCGCGAGGTGCACGCTCTGCTCCTGGATCCCCCTGGCACAGTCGTACCGGAAAGAAAGCTCCGGAGTCAAATGGGCATAGTCCGGGACCGACGGCAAGGCCGGTTGTTGTGAAGAGCTTGTAAACGGCCCCGCGAGCTGGGTAGGCGTTGAAGGGGTTTCCGCATCAAACTGTGCCTCCTCGGCCGGCTCCAAACTAACGAGATCGCCCGGTATACCCAAATCGTTTGTATTCAACCCATCATTGAGCATCGCGTGGACCTGCCTAGCAACCACCTGGTCCGCGTACCGCAGCAGCGGCCGGGCAAAGTGGGTATACGCATCAAACCCGAACCAGTAGTGCCCCAGCTGCCCCGGGTCCGTTCTTGCCGCCACCGCGTACCGCTGCCGGGCCAGCAGCTTAGCCAGCATCGCCTTAACCGCGACCGCCTTTCTCGCTGGCAGCTCCTCCGCCAGCGACCTGGCGAGCGCTTGGGAACTCGAAGTGTCCACACGAACCCCCACCGCCCGCAGAAGCCCCGCAAACTGCTCCAACCGGCTGATTGCAGGCTCGCTCTGCCGCCTAACGATCGCATTGAGTCCGATCTCCTTGGACCGCAGCAGCTCAGAAGCCACGGCCGAGTTGGCCGCGTGCACGATCTCGTTGATAATCAGCTCGCTGCGTGAAGGCTCCGATAGCGGGGCCCGCACCGGCACAGCCACGTCGAGCAGCGAGCTCAGGTCAATGCCCGCGTCGTCGATACTGCCGAGCTGCCGTCGCCGGCGGAGCACCGAGGCCGCGGCTGCAAACTGCTCAACGTCGCCGGTTGTGGCCTCAACCGCGTGCTTCTTGACCCGCACAAACGTCGATTCCAGCCCGATCTCGACCGTGAGCACCGGGGACAGCGTGCCGAGCTCGATTCCCGTTAGCAGCGGCGAGCTGAAGCCGGGCTCGCCGTTTAAGGGTGCCATGTACACCCCGGCACTCTTATGCCGGAGCTCGCGGTCGAGCTGCCCGTTGCGGGCAATGAACGGCGTGATGTCGAGCACATGCACGGCCAGCGTGTCGCCATTCAAGCTCGCGGCGAGATCAGGAGCGAGTTTCACGGCTTTGTGCGGGTACAGGACCGCCGACTGGGCGCGCTGGCTCATCGCCTCGGCGGCCAGTTTGGCTTCCACGCTCGCGGTCTCGGTGAAAACGGGCTGCCCGAAGTTGAACTCGCGCAGAATCGCTTTCTGGGCCACCCCCAGGTCGTTTGAAGGGCCGAGCGACTCGACCAGTGTGCCGAACGGGTGCAGCGAGGTGATCGGCCACCGTTTGATCTGGCCAACGAAGATCTTGTGTGCGTAGTTCTGGGGGTCCGAAACGAGGTCCGCGGGCGCCTGCTCGGTGGGGATCGCCATCAGCGGCACGCACTTGTCGGTGGGCTTGAACCACACGATCTTCGGTGTCTGGGCAACGGCACTCACGGGCGCGACGGTGATGACCTCCTCGCCGGTGCCCTGCTGCTGGGGCTCCACACTGGACGAGGTCCGCGAGTGCAGCTGCCGGTCCTTCGTGGCCTGGCTGCTGGGGCGGAGCAGGCCGAGCGTGCCGCTGAAAAGCTGTCCGGCGGGGCGTTCCAGAATCGCCACGACGTGGCCGCAGTAGAGGGGCTTCTCGTCGCCAAGCAGCAGCTCGTCCCTAAGCAGCAGCGTCTGGCCTTCCACCTCGACGTCGTCGTGCCGTTTCTGGACCGTCCGCTGCTTCAGCGACCCGCGACGGCGCAGGCCAGCGGGCTCGGGCTCGTCGCTGAAGTTGTCTCTACGCCGTTTCCGCTCCTCCTTCTCCTGTTTCTGAGCCCACACGTCGTCCACATTCAGCAGCTCAACGGCCACAACGTCGCCTTCTAAAGCACGGTTACGGTCTTTGCTGCCGTCAATCAGAACCTCGGCGTCCAGCAGGTCTGTGCTCACGTACGCATAGCTCCGGTTCTTGTGGTTCACACGGAGGGTGCCGGTCACCAGCAGACCTTCAGCCAGCATCTCGGGGATCGCGGACTGGGGGAGGTACGGCACAAACAGCAGTTTGCGGTCGTTGTGCTGCCGGAACTGGGCGCTTTGGGTGCGGGCATGCGAGAACTGGCCACTGCCGGTCCGTAGATGGCCACTGCCGGTCCGTAGATGGTACGAGGCATTATTAGCATGGTTGGCATGGCTAACCGAGTGATTTGCATTCGCATGGCCCGCATTTGATTGGTTTTGGGGGGGGAACTGGAACCGCTGCGGACTGGGGGTCTGTTTCCGGAACGAGCTCATGCTCTGCGACCGCGAGTGGCCGCGAGACCGGTCGGGACTGGGGGGGAACCGGAACTGGGGGGTCTCAATGGGGCCGGGCGAGCCGAAGGGGGGGAAAGCAGCCGACTGCAGCTGGTTGGGGGTGCCGGGGCCGGTTGTACGCTCCTGTGCGTACTTCTTCGCCTCGGAAACGGCCAAAGAGTGCCGGCGGGCATGGCCCATCGAGCGCTGGCGGGCATGCTGGGGGGATCCGGGGGGGCCTTGGTGGTTAGATTGGTGGCTAGATTGGTACCCGTTTGAGGGGCTTTGGAGACCGGACTGTGTGCTTTGGTGGCGCTGGTGGAACACCGGGGGGGGCGGGAGCAGCTGGGAGCCGGAACCAGCGGCGGTTTGCTGCTGCATCATCGCATTCTGGGCCGTCAGCATCTCTACTTGCTGCTGGAGCGCCAGGTTTTGCTGGATCAGCGGTGTTAGCTCGCTCGATGTCCGTCGGTGTGCGATGTGCACGTACCGCCCGTTCCACGTCCGTGCTTTGCTTTGGTTGTCGCCGTCTTGCTTGCCTCCGGCGGTCATCGTGTGGGAAGCTGAAAGGCGAAGGGCAAGGAACCCGACTTTTGATCTGTCCACGACGGGGGGGACCTCCCTCGCCCTCGGTTGCAAAATAGAGTTGCAAGGAGGTGCAAATTAAAATTAAAGCCAAAGAGTAGTTGAATGGTCGGTGTCGGTTCAATTGGGGTGGGTAATGGGGGTGGTCAATTGGGTGAATGCCGGTATGTTCAGGGCGGAATCAGGGCACGTCACGGCTTGACACGCAGATGTTTCAGGTTGAATGAAGCAATAAAGAGTTAGCAATTAAACGGTACGAAGTAAAGTAATTAAACTGAATAAGATAAGATAATTAGGGAGTAATAAAGACTGTCGAACTAAGCAGCGGTTAAGCGACGGTGTGAAACCATATGTTCCAACACCTGTGAAACCATTCTGCCAAAAGCGGGATATGAAACACATACTATACCTACTGGAGCTGTTAGGGTTGTTAGAGGCAGTATATAATGAAACACCGTGGTGAATAAACTCAATGATAAAATCAATCCTTGAAAGTAATAAACTTGTCACGCTAGGTGTTGTCCTTGGGCTTCATTTAGGAGAGTCGTTTCTAAGCCAGATAACACAAGATCCAAATCCAATTGAGCTCTCGACAATCACCAACGAATACTTTTTATCCAATCCGTTCCTAACTCAGGCAGAGAAAGAAAAAGCTCGAAAATTAAAAGAGTCTCCCAACGAGGCCTTGTTTTCGGTCAAGATCACTTATTATAAAGATTAACTCGCCTGTCCGAAAGAGTTTCGAATGTAACTAAAATGGTGGTGCCATTAATCTGCTATAGTTAGTATGAAAGATAAATAATATTTTAGACCCCAAGGGCTAGGTATGTCTGAGGCGTTAAGAGCCGCGTTGGCTGGCCACGCCCTCAATACTGACGAGTTAGAGACCTGTGCGATGGATCCCGAGTATACAAGCAAAGAAAGAGACGTAATTGTGCCGCTTATTGTTGAATTGGCTGAAACCCGACCGGAAATTGCGGCGGAAATCCCTGAGGCTCTGATCAGGGGGCTTTTCCGTAACCTCACGTTCGAGAGGGTGTGTGAACTCACTGGTTTGGGCACAGATAGTTTGAATAACAAGCTGATTCGTCCGCTGATGCTGGGGCAATTCGCAGTAAGCAGTGACGCTTTAGCTGCAAGTAACCGTCCGTTCGCACAGGCTGCTTTGCAACTGCTCGCTGATGAACAGCTGGAAACTGCTTCAGTAACGTCACTTGAGACGTTGTTAAGAAATGAACCGGGGTTGGCGGACCTGGTTCCTTTCGACACTCTGTTTAACTCTGAAAGTGCGGAGCTGCGAGCCCGTTTAATGGCGGTAAACACTCTGCTGCTAAGGGGGGGGGTTCAAAACCGGAAATATTTGGGAATTAAGCTGGAGGATGCGGTCGGGGGGGACCCACTGCTTCTGTCGCTGCAAATAGACTACATTGGCGAGCTCGTTGGGGCAGGTGTGGGGCGTTTGGTGGCTCCGCTGTGTTTCGAACTCGCTGCTTTGTACACAAACAAGAATCGTCCGCAATTCTTTACGCATGGACTAGAGGCAGCATTGGCTGCAGTGGCTAAAGCTGACGAGTCTCTGTTTATGGAGCTGGAGACCTTGAATTCTCTCGTAGACTACGCCGTGGAGAACAAACTGTTTGGATTACTCGCCCGAATTCCGCCGCAGTATCTTGTTAAACACCACCAAACCGTCGTTTCTAATCTTGAGGCCCGCAGTGGATCAATTGAAGCCGTTGCCAATCTCGCTCAGGACCCCGTTGCCCTCCGTTTACTGCCTCTTTCAGCGCTTAAACTCCGTGCATTGCCTGCACAGCTCCAATTGATGCTGGCAGCCTGTGCCACTGCCACTAATGAGGGCGCCCACTACTTCCAGGAGGTGTTTGGCGACTGTTTGCAGGCGGCTTTAATGGTTCCGTATACGGAAACCTCGGCCGAAATGCACCAGCAGTTGCGAGACAACATGCGACGGTGGGGGCTCCGCCAGCGACGAATTGCAGAGGTTTCAACTGCAGTTTAGCTGTACTATTTATATATATGTATATATGCACCTCTAATTTGTGGGCAAGGAATTTCACGATGGATGAACCGATCCAAAACCGGTTCAGCAATTTCATCGATACTGCGACAGCCAGATAAACTCGCTAAGGTTTTTAGAGGGTGTAGAGTGCTCGACTATGTGGAGCCAAAAACCCACCATGTTGTACCGCGTGTGGGGTACCTCCTGAGCTCACGGGCCGGGCTCCGGTACGATACCGGCCAAAAGGATATTTGCGAGCTGTTCACTATTCGCGAGATGCTGCTTAGGTGTCCTGAGCTTGCAAATGTGCCATATACCCACAAACAGCTGCATAAACAAAGCAACGGAGCCCAAAAAGTATGGACCAATTTACACCAGCGTTTAGGCAGTGCAAGCAATGCGGAATTCAACGTTTCGAGGTTTGTAGACTGCATACTAGCTAAAGATCTGCCAAATGCGTTGGAAGTTATCCGCTCTGCCGATTCGTGGCCGGCTTTTGTACTGCTGCACACTTTTGCCCGACACTGTCCGTCGCCAGCCGATGCATACAGCTCCGCAGAGCTTCTAGAGCGAGTTCTGCCTAAATTACCGCTGAATGTTCAGTTTGAACTCACACTTATGGCCATTGGCATGGCCCAGCAGCACATCCCCGATTTGATCCCGTCAATTGTTAAAGTGTTTCTGGCCCAAAACGATTCCTTGGACGCAAGAATCGCGAATGAGCTGCTGTGGCGGATTGCTAAGTACGGGAAACAGTGGAATTTAGTGGATATACCGTTGGTTTCCCGTGCACAGTCGCTGGTGGTTCAGGCAGTTGGAGCCAATGCATTGGATGCTAAGGGCGTTTTTTCGCTCTGCTACATCGAACACTTCCGTGACCCGACAACCGCGTTGAAGTTCATGGAGGAGTGGCGGGTGCAGGCCCGGGAACCCGTTCGGGAACCTTCTTTGGAGACCGACTTCGCCTACACGGCAGGACCAACGGCACTGGAGATACTGACGGCCCCAACTGCTGCACATGCAATGCTTGTGGCTGATAGAGCAAGTGAACACCGTGCAGCGTTGTATGCCTGTGCAGCCCAGTCATTGGCGTGCCGCAAGGAACTCAGCAGTGACGTTGCCCGGAAACTGTTTGACCGAGCACTGCAGTTAGAGTGTTTCAGTGCTCGGCTGGCCGAGCTGTGCATCAGTGCGGTTCCTTCGTTTGCTAATAAACTCGAAATGCTCGCGCAGGCGCGAAAAGCGGGTTTAGACTTGACTCCCACTTTGGTGTCGGCCATGGCCCGCACGTCAAACCTAACCGATTTGCTTGAATTCCAGGAATGCTTTAAGCAGTACTTGCATTTGGGGAGAGTGCAACAGCAGGTACTGCAAACAATGGCTTTTGTAAGCCCGGAACATCTGTGGGAGGCCTACAAAAACGCAAAACACCCGTCGCGAGAGCTGCTCACCAGCCTGTGCCGGGCGGCCTGGGACCCGAAACTGGTGTGGGATGGGATGTATGCTTCGCAACGTGCTTCTGCCGAGGTCCAGCAACATGTGCGAGGCATTGCTGCCCCTGCTGACGATGTTCTGCGTTTATACCCTTCCGAGCAGCTGGTGTTTGCATACATTGTGATGCTCGGACGCTCGGGCTACAAGGACTCGTTGTTGAATTTCGTGGCCTGGATGGACAGGTTGGAACTGGTGCCCAGCAAGCGAGTGCTTCTGGCTTTGGTGTACTTCAGTCCTCAGGGACCAGCACTTCGGAACATGCAACTTCCGGGGTGGCCTACGGAGGACGAACACCGAGAATACGAGGCAATGCTTTCTACTCAATAGACGTACTATGTATTTTATTTACTCTTTCCACCAAGTCGGCAATGTGTGGGTCTCGCTTGCCGGTGAGCTCCACCACGGCCGAGTCCAATGCTGTGAGGTAGTCGAAGTTGTTTCCACTGGGACCTGAACTCGTGGCAATGCGAAGAGCCAAGTCTTGGGGGGCTTCGGGGCCAACAAACTCTTTGTTTCCGGGTGTTCCGACGTAGGTGGTGCATTTAAACGGAGCAGTGCTGCCATCGGCGGGGAAAAAGTCCAGTTCGATGTCGTGGTACCCGTTTTTTTCGCGGAAATCCATGTATTCACGGACCTGTACCTCGTAGTTGGGGTCTATTCGGTACGCTACTCCGTAAACGACGTCGTCGTGGCCGTACTGATGAGGGTCGTTGAGAGTGAGCCAGTGTTCCTTAGTGATCAAAGTGACGACTCGACCTGGACGTTCCGGCGTTCCTCGGTGATCGTTTGAGCTCTGCCAAAACCGCCGAACTGAACCGGTTACGTAGCCGGGTACCCGCTCCACAACGTGCGGGGGCGGTTTGAAGATCAACGAACCGTATCCGAACAGCCAGTACATGATACGTCTATTTTACAAGGGGGTTGGAAAACGAAAACGAAAAAAAAAACCCACTCTCAGTATAGTTTGCCAAACCACACATTCTACGTTGGACAATATGGTACGTAAAAAGTATATAAAAATATATAACCCGTACCCCGATAATTTCCCTTCTTGCCCAAAAATGTTGACTAAACAGGAAAACACCTTTCCGTTTTAGGCACCTGGTTTAGGCACCCGTTTCAGGCACCCAATCCAGCAAACCGTTGGGCAAGCGCAATACCGTCAGCGATGTTGGCCACACGAGCGTCCAATTGGAACCCTTCATCAGCAAGCTGCTTGACTTTAACTGGAAGGTCTTTAACCGGTACAGTGAAGCACTCGATGAACTCGTTGTCCTCAAGCTGCGGCTGCGGATTCTTGTTGCGCTCGTCATTCAGATCAATATCGACCTGAATCATCCGCATGTTGGTGTTGCAGAACCCAGGGTCGCTAAACACAATCGGAGAGGTCTTGATTGCTTTGCCAATGTACCCGGTCTCTTCAAGCAGTTCACGCTCGGCACACCGCTCGATAGTCTCATTGGGATCCAATAGCCCAGCAGGAATCTCAATGCAGACGCCGCCAGTTGGGGGTCTAAACTGCTTCTGCAGAAGAAGCTCAGGACCGGTGGGCTTGTGGAGTACGGCAATAATACCAACTCCGTCACAGTCTGAACCAGGCACTCGGGTGCGGCGGCTGCAGCATTCCCAATCGCGAGCCTGTCCGGTGGGGTCAACATACTCAATAAGGTCCATTCTGACCCATTTGGGGTCCGTAAGATCCTTAATTGCGGTGACTTTGGCTTTACTTAAATCAATCGACATGAACAAGGTGTGTTGTTGACTTGCTGACAAACTGGTGATGGACGTCGAACGGCACCTCGAGCAGACTGGTTACTACGCCAAGCTCGGAGAACTGCTTCGCAAAAAGCTCGAGGAGTGTGGGTGGTACGACAATGTCATGGCTTTGGCTGGGAAGGAGCTGGGGGTCTCTGAAACTGTGAAGGCAGGAACCCCGGAATTTGAGGCCATTCGCAGGCGAGCTTTGCAACTCGTGCCAGAGAAAGTGAAGGTTGAAATGCTACAGGCGATTCTACAAATTGTTAATGATCACGTCGAAGAGGCCTAGACGTCCACGCGTGTGTTTACATAGTGCATTTTGCTGAAGTCTGTCTCTTCGCTGTGCACACTAACAGCGTCTTTCGTCTCTTGTTTACGGCCAGCGTTTATGTTTGTGAAGAGTGACAGAATTAGCATGGCCAATGCACTCCACACCATCCCTGCGGCCCTGTGGCCTTTTTTGACCTCATTGGGAATCAGCACCACGGCAGCTTGTACTGCTACTTCTTGCCAACAAGCAGTGATGGTTGTGAAACCGAGTGTAACCAGCGTTAACACGAAATTCGCTTGCTTAACCTGCAGGATGGGGTGTAAGGCCAAAACAATGGAATTAACCCAAACCAGCCATACCAAAACTGTGGAGATCATCACGAAGTAGGGACGAGAAACACGTTTGGCGAATTCGTACCCAAGACCGGTGGATTTGAACTGCCCAATTTTTGCACACGATGTGGAATTGCCTGCAACATCGCACATCTTGAAGTATCCTGAACGCATAGTGTGGGTACTGTTGTGGACTTCCACCAAGTAAATCTGTGAAAAGGAAGAGGAGGGACGGTAACAGGCAAAGCAGAGGAATATCAGTAGCATGGCTGCAATGAAAACCAGCACGATGTTTAAGTAGGGAAGGACGTTAATACGACGAGCTTTTAGGAGAGAGAAAAGAAGTCCGAACATGGTGATGATAAAGAAGGGGAGGAGGGGGATTGATATGCCCTTTTTATACTTGATAATCCACCACTTGCCTTACCCACCAGTACTTGTTGTGGTTTAGTTTTTATATTAAATACCGCAGACTGATATATACGCTATACAAGGTACTATCCACTCTATTTTTTTCTTTAATTTAACACTGTTTCTCATATTTATTTATAATAAAAAAAAATCAAGAAGGGGGGCCCAATCTATCGGTAAGTAACGTAAATAATCCGTTTTTTTCAAGAAGAAAAATCCACCAGTTACCCTGAGCCCAGGAAGCTACCCGATTAAGAACGTATTAGCAAAGCATCGGGTTAAATAATCCTCTTTATACAGGAGTCTAACATAGATTTTCACAAACGTTTGCGTAGAAAATGTCGTTAGATCAAACCGGAACTGACATATATCCCTCTCTGTGGGCAAGGTAGCCAACCATATGTCAGCTAAAGAGTTTTTAACGTTTGTGGAGAAATGCCCCACTTCCTACCATACAGTGGATACTGTGGCCCGTTATCTTTTAACCAATGGCTATGAGCAGCTAAAAGAGGAGACTAAGTGGACTGTTAATCCTGGCGATAAGTACTTTGTCACTCGCAACAACTCTTCGTTGATCGCGCTTGAACTTGGCCCTAAATGGGTCCCTGGAGAATCTGCTGCGATTGTGAGTGCCCACACCGACTCTCCAACTCTCAGACTCAAACCCAAGTCTAGAATCTATGCTAATGGGTACGTTAAACTCGGTGTTGAGACGTATGGAGGAGGCCTTTGGCCCACATGGTTTGATCGTGATTTGAGTGTAGCAGGAATTGTACGTACAATCACTGGAGATCCCTTGCTGGTTAAAATCGATAAACCCTTGTTGCGAATTCCTACACTAGCCATTCACCTTCACCATGCTCAATCAACTAAGCTCGAGTTCAACAAAGAAACCCACCTTCAGCCCATTCTCCAGCTTCAAGGTGATGAGAATGGGACTAGTAAGCATCCCAGTGGTTTGATGACACTGATTGCGAAACAGCTTGGCATTAATGCCGATGACATTGTGGATTTCGATCTCATGTTATTCGACACCCAAAAGCCAGCTATTGGCGGTTTAAACGATGAATTTATCTTCAGTCCCCGTTTGGACAACCTCAATTCGTGTTTCTGTGGGCTGAAAGGACTTTTGGAAACTTCTAACAGTGGCTCTAACCTTAATGTTTTGGCCTTGTTCGACCACGAGGAAGTCGGCAGTACGAGTGCTCAGGGTGCCAATTCGAACTTTTTGCAAACGGTTTTGTCTCGAATTTCCCCCAATGACTACCATGAAAGTATTGCCAAGTCATTTATGATCTCTGCGGACATGGCCCATTCCGTTCACCCAAACTACCCCGAAAAGCACGAACACAATCACGTTCCCCGGATCAATGGCGGACCTGTCATCAAGGTAAATGCAAATCAGAGATATGCGACGAACACGTACGGCATTACCCTTCTGAAAAGAATTACCAACAGTTGCTCTGTTCCCGCCCAGGAGTTTGTGGTTCGAAACGACAGCACCTGCGGATCCACAATTGGCCCCATGATGTCAGCAAATCTTGGCCTCACCACCATAGATATCGGCAATCCCCAACTTTCAATGCACTCTATTCGTGAAATGGCTGGTGTTGACGATATTGACTACTCCATTAAACTTTTCAGCACGTTTTACCAAGAGTACTCGTTGGTAATCAGCGAACTTAACAAAGAGCGTGTTTATTAGGCTCTAATTTTCATGTGCTTTTTTTAAAATTTTCAGTTCTAAATTTTCAGTTTAATTCTAGTAAAGTTTAAATGCGGGCTTAGAACCACCGCCTAACCCTCAGTCTCATCAATATACTACACCTTCCTAATATGGAGTTTATTGCCATCGTAGTCCAACCGAGCTTCCATCACTAAAAAAAACTATATAAGTAGCCTAATTCCATAAAGTTTGACACGACCACAAACTATAAGTTTTATCAACTAGGGCCTCAACACCAACAATGCTCTCCTCTCTTTTATTTTCCGCACTTACACAGACCGTGTACGGCGCGCCCCCGCCATCTACCTGCGACCCGGGACTCATTAACGAGTGCTTGAACCGGTTTGAGATGCAATTGAGCTCTTGCGACGAGAATGACCTCCACTGCGTGTGTGACACCACCATCAAGACTGGTGCCAGCTGCTACTCCGCCTGCCCACAGGAGGCCGTGACCAAGTTCATTCAAACCTACAACGACGGCAAATGTGCTAATTACGACCCGTACCTCTCCAAACGAGACCTTTCGGAGTTTGGAAACCTCGGAGTGGGCAACGAGTTTGTCAAAGCCATCACGGTCACCCCCAGCGACCCCACAACCACGATCAGCCTAAGTCCCCAAGAGTACCAGTCCCGACTCGAGAAGAGCAGATACAAGGAGAATTTGAGGTCGATTCGCAGCGAGCGGGCCAGGATATCCCGTGAGGCCGAGCTCGCCAGGACTCCACCCTCCGGAGTCATGAAGCGTGAATCCCAATCACTCTCCACCCCGTCCACCGAACTCGAGACTGCCACCCCGACCAGCGATTCCACGAAACACGAGCAAACCGCTGCAGTCTCTCCTTCTGAAAGTGCTAAGCCGAGCAAAGAGAAGAAGGTGAAGAATGCCGGGTTCCGCAGTGAGCCGTTGGCAGCACTGCCTGCAGTCCTATTCGCTTTAATTTAATATTATTTATTCATATTTTTTTTTAATTTAAACGTAACCAGTTCCTAGAAATATTTCGCAGTAACATCAAGTGCTTCCTGGAGGGTCCACTGCGGCTTGTAACCCAGAACACGCTTGGCCTTGGAGATGTCGTAGTACCGAGTAGCACAAGCGGTTTTAACCCGGAACGCGGTGAAATTCGCATGCTTTCCGAGGAAGTAGCACACCCACTCAGCCAGGAACCCCAAAACCAGAGCAAAGGCTCGAGGAATGGCAAACTTGGGCTTGTCTTCGAACCCAGCATGCTTCCAGATAGCTCGAGCAAAAGACCAGAAGAAGATTGGCTCGTCGTTAGTTACGAAGAAAGCCTGGCCAGAGACATCCTTGGCACCCTCTAGCAGTCGTTTTGCGGCCAGTACATGGGCGTATGCCACATTGCCAGCGTAGGTAACGTCAAACAAGTTGTTGTTGTCGCCCAACTGCACGCGGTGACGACCAGAACGGGCTACAGCGAGCAAATTAGGCACCATCTGGCGGTCTCCCGGGCCGAAAATGCCTGCAGGACGAATAGCAACGGTTTTCAGTTTACTCTGGTTGGCTTTAAGCACCAACTGCTCGCCCTGTTCCTTAGTGGCATTGTACTCGTCCATGTGCACCTTTGGAAATGGAAACGACTCATTAACGCCAAATAGATCCTGACCATTGAAAACAACGCCTGCACTGGAAGTGTAAACGAAGATTTTGACGAATTCGGCCTCCTGGCACGCGTCGACCAGAGTCTGGGTTCCCTCAACGTTAACAGCACGGTAGGCGTTTTTACCCATTCCGTGGACCGGAGACGCACAGTGAACCACAATTTCGGGCCTGCATTGCTTTAAAACCGGTTCCAAGCTCGACTTTGTCGTGAAGCTGGCCTTGTACAAGGTGATCTGGTTGATATCGAACGAGAACGGCCCAGTGATGGTTTCTTGGAAACCGTTGATATCCATTACTGAAATTTTAGGCTTGGGATCCATGTTCCAGAACGCCTCGATGAGGTGCAGGCCCAGGAACCCAGTCCCGCCGACTATAAGAACATTCATGTGAGTTGGATACCGGGTTAGGACTCGCATGCCCAAGCACGGCAAAACCGACGCCAAACGAACACCATACAACCGGCCCCAAACCGGGTTTTTGAACCGGATCAAACGTCTTTTCTGGTCTGATGAGCCCGAAGCACGTTTGGGTGCCCCCATTTTGCTGACCGAGCCCGAGCCCGAGGCAGAAGTCGAGGTTGAAGTGCAGTTCACCCCGAAAAATGAAAAATTACCTGAAATCACACAACCAGAACCTAATCAGCCCCTTTTCACAAACATTGACCCGAATGAGAGCTTAAGACAGTTTTTTGCTGAGAAAGGCGATGCTGAGCTGTCCAATATGGAGATTGTAGGCGTTTTGAGTCTTATTGGGCAGGCAGTGGCTCGCAACGAGTCTGTAGTTGACTTTTCACACCCACAATTGTTAAATTCAACCCAAAATGTGCAGCCTGAAGTGCCTAAAGTGCCTAAAGTGCCTGAAGTGCCGGAAGTGCCTAAAGTTCAAACGAACGTGCCTAAAGTGCCAAAAGTGCAGCCTAAACTACAAACAAAAGTGCAGCCAAAAGTACAGCCTAAAGTACAGCCCAAAGCACAGCCTAAACTACCCAAAGTGCCTCAGTCCATGCCTAAACTACCCAAAGTGCCTCAGTCCATGCCTACACCGCTAAAACCGCTTCACATTCACGAGCCCAGCACAGCCAGTGCAGCTGTATTACGGGCTCTAAACAAACATTCAACCGAGAAACCAAGCGTTAATGCTACTCTCAAATCATCTAACCCCCAACCAAAATTCGACTTCAATATCCCCAAACCGGTCACTCCCCCATTGACACTAAAAGAGCAGCAGATCTCCCAACAGATCGAAAGTGAGTACGTATTCTAAATATTTAGCTGGTAAAATCTCTATAAGCAAGGAACACAGCCAGCAGAACCGAGCCTAAAGCGAGAGTGGCAAAGAAGTTGTCTGGCAGGTCCACCTTTAACTCAGCCGGTTCTTCACGCTTAAACAGCGGAGCAATCACTGGCTGGATCATTTCCGGGTTCCGACGCTCGTCACTCCACTTTAACCGCTGTGGATTGTCCTGAACTGCTCGCAGAACCGGCTGCGGCTGCTGTACGTGAGAGCCATAGATGAGTGTAACGTGTGGGGAAGGCACGATCCCCATTATGCGAGAAAGAGAGGCCTGTTTCGCCTCTGCTGGCAGGTCTGCAGCAAACTTCACGTAAAACACGCGGGTTTGGATGGTCACAAACGGCTGGGCCTCCTCACCTCGCATCGGGTCCAGTTCAATCAGCTGGGCGGAACAGTACTCCTCTAAATCCAGAGCCAATTCATGCAGGTTTACCGGGGTTTCCGTGATGAACGAGCCTCGAGTGAGAGAGTTTTCGGCATGTCTCTGGATCGGTTTGAGACCGTGGAGGTCAAACGGACTCTCGTCCTCAACGAGCACGTAAACGTCTGCTGGACACCCCTTCGTCCAACGAGTGAGCCTGTCGTCTGCCATTTCAGCCGATACTGGTTCGGTAACGACCTCGTGCTCACCTAAACGGTCAAACGACCCGAAAAACAACGGGAAACCGCGTGCACTGGTTAGTGCGAACAAGGCCAACGAAGCGAACGTAAGCATGCACAAAAATAAAGCACCGAAAGTACTTAAAACAACATCACTAAAAAAAAACACTAAAGAAATAATTACTTATTCACCAGCACGTCCAGCATGTCGTCCTCCTCTAAATCCATTTCCTCAACAGTAACGTTGTTCTCAAGCGTTTCTCCATCGAGTCGGATCCGGACATCCACGTTCTTTGCATTTTTGAAGTGCTTAATGAGTTGTTCACAGGTTGTAGAGGGCGTGACCAGCACCACCAGCTCTTCATCGGCGCTTTTCAGCTTAATACGAAACTCGCTGGGCTCAGCAGTCTCGGCAGGCTTGTCAAAAAGCGAAGGGTTGCTGCGGAACTCACGATACTGGCGTTTAGACATGACCTGGATCGTCATTTCCTCCGCTTCTGGGTCTATTTTAGACGGAGGCGTGAACCGCTTGACCTCTTCTCCTTTGTAAACAGCAACTGCATCGTCATCGAAGTCTCTCAGGATCAGGAAAAACGGGTGGTGTCGCAACCATCGCATAGTCTTGCGGCTTTCCTTGAATGGGTAGACCGATACCACCTCCAGTTCCACAAACCTTTTCCCTTCTGGTATTCTTTGGGACTCCGGAACGATATCTGGCACAGCATAGTCCGAGTCCGAGTCGGCAGCAGTTTGAGCAGGTTCGGGAGTCTCACCGGGTTCAGAATCACTCTCAGAGTCGCTCTCAGAGTCGCTCTCAGAACCACTTTCAGAACTTTCTGAATTGCCAGCACTGTTATGAGTGGCACTTGCACTGGCACTTGCACTGTCACTGGCACTTTCGCAGTCACTGGCACTTTCGCTGACACTGTCACTTTCACTTTCACTTTCACTTGAACTGGCACTTTCACTGTCACTTCCATTGTCACCTTCAATGGCACCTTCAATACCTCCATCACTCTCTAGCTCACTCTCTGCATGCTCTGAAACCGTCTTGGTGGCCAAATCCTGGGAACTCTTTACCTCACTAACCACAACATCGTCTATTTCCGGCTCTTCAAGGTCCAGCACCTCCGGTTCCGGCTCCCTTGGCCTTTTTCGTACGCCTCCTTTTCGTACGTCTCTGGTCTCCAACACCTCGACTTCATCGTCGTATGCGAAGTTGCTGTGCTCTGTATAGCCCGGATCCTCTAAATCCGACAGAATTTCCACCACGTCAGAGCTCAGCAGGCACACCTCACCGTCCAAATCGGTGTCTTTGCATCGCTTCTTCATGCCTGCCCCAACAAGGGTTGCTCACGTGTGGACGGTGGCACACAACCCAAAGCCTTCCTAAACAAACTCGCAAACACAAACTCAATAATGTGGAAGTGGGCCCAAGGAGCAGTAGCTGCGGTTGCCGGCACAGCAGAGCCCGAGTACGGACCCGAGGCCTTCGAATCCGTTGACGCCACCGTATCTGGAGCCAACACATTCGGAGCCCTAGAGCCTGCCGACTACAACTGGCAGCAACCTGCCCAGAGCCACGTTGAGACCCAAACGTTCTACTTTCACAGCAAAGACTACTATGGTTTTGTGCAGCTCATTCATTCGAACCCTGTAAACATCAGTTTCACCTCCCAGTTCACCTTCTTGCTCCGCAAAGCCAGCGACAAGGAGTGGAAGGTCTGGGGCAGCCACCGCTTAGACCAGGCCGAGATCGTTGGGGGAACCAACTTCAAAGCGGCTGATTTCAGCATCCAACTTGGCCTGGACCGTAAGACTTACCGGTTTGCTGGCAAATGCGGCGAAGACATCGAGGTCGACCTCACCTTCAACGTTGTTGATCAAGGCTTCAAGATTGGCAAAGACGGAATCAGCAAGTACGGAACCGACCGTAGTGCCCCATGGGGTGTTATGAGACACATTTTCTGGCCTCGTTGCACCGTTGGCGGCTCAGTTAAAGTCAAGTCCAAGGAGCTTGATCTCGCACTAAACCCATCAGAGACCAAAGGACTGTTTGTGATGGCCCTGCAGGGCATGAAACCCCACCACGCCGCAGCCAAGTGGAACTTTTTGGATTTCCAAAGCGACAACGTCAGCGTGGCGGTGATGGAGTTCCGCACTCCGGTCAGTTACGGAGCCCAGCAGTCGTCAATTGGCGGAGTCGTCAAAGATGGTAAGCTGCTGATGACCGCGGCCAATGTCGAGATCGAGCACCTCGATCCGGTGCTCGATGCTGCCGATGAGGCGAACTGGCCGGTTCCGCAGGCCATTCGCATGCGTCTGGTGGGGCAGCCAATCGGTGGAGGAAACGACATTGAGGTCGAAGTTTTTGGCAAGCTCGAGAACCGAGTCGATAGGGTGGACGTTATGGCCGAGCTGCCGTCTTTTGTCAAGCGTGTGGCCAGTGGCATCAGCGGTGCCCGTCCCTTCATATACCAGTTCCAGAACGAGCTCAACGTCAAGATCAAGTCCGGCTCCGATGTGTTTGAGGAGAAGGGAGAGGCTTTCTCGGAGGCCACGTTCATCAGCAATGTGGAGTAACGTCATCTAATTCATATTCAAACCCGTGTTAATGCGATAGATATGAAGAGCATAGGTACCATAAATCTACTTAATTAAAATGTAACTTAAGTTTTCCAGGACTTGTTGGCCTAATTACTGGTTCCCTGCCCTACTGACCCACGTAACGCGTTCAACTTTTCAAATGCAGTGGATAACGCTTTTAACGCTGGTTTTGACAGCGGTGCAGGCCTTGAAATTCGAGTTGGACGCTTCTCCCAATGGGAACGTTCGTTGTATGCGTGACTTCGTCGGCTCCGAGAGCTTGGTTGTGGTTAAAGTGAGGTCCAACGGCCACGCCGGTGACGGCCAGCAGCTGGGAATGGAGATCCGCGACGCCAAGGGGAACCTCTATTCATTCCGTGACAACATTATCGAGTCTTCTCACCAGACTTTTGCTCCGTCGCGCGACACCAGCTTCGACATTTGCTTCACAAACCGACTCGCCCAGGCCACGGGTTCCACAGCCCGCAGATCCCGTACGGTGGAATTAGATGTCCAAATCGGTGCCAATGCTCGCGACTGGGCCTCATACCAGGCCGCAGAGAAGCTGAAGCCCACTGAGCTCACTTTGAGACAGCTCTCGCAGAAGATCGAGGAGCTCTACCACGATATCGAGTACATGCGTTTGCGTGAGGAGAAGCTCCGTGACACCAATGAGAGCACGAATGCCAGAGTGAAGAACTTCTTCTGGATGATCTTCATTTCTTTCATCGGGCTTGGATTCTGGCAGATCACTTACCTCCGCTCTTACTTCCGCTCAAAGCACATTATCTAGCCTACATAATTAAAGTGTCTAGTGACTGTCCAACTGCTCCCAAAGCTGCTCAAATGCTTCACGGTTGGGGGCCATTGACGCCAGCGTTTTAAGGTCGGACTCGGAAACTGCAAGGTTGAGTTTACTAACGACTTTTGACAGGGATTGGGGGGTGATGGTGCCCTTTTTGTTGCTCAGCAACTCATAGACGTGCTGCTGCTTGCTGTTGACGAATTGACCGGCTTCGTCGGACTGCGGTGTGAAGTCAACATCCTCTTCATCGTCAAACATCCCTTCATCGTTCTCCAGCTGACTTTGGCAAACACTAACGAAGTCCTCAAAGGTGATCTTGCCAATTGATTGGGGGTCCATGTGAGGCTGCAGTTTCTTGGAAAGCCCGGGGGGGATACCCACTACTTGCAAGGCATGTTTGAGGTCTTCACAAAGAAGAATGGGAGTTCCATCCTCCTCGGGAGTCATGAATTCTGCGAAGGCCGCAGATAAAAGCTCAAGGCTCTCATCCATAGTCCTAACCCGGAAAAAAACCTACTCAGTAAATCTGATGATGTATTGACTTAAATTTAGGAACGCTTTTCAAGTTAATTAGATATCCAATTTATAGAATACCTCAATGAAGAAATTCAAACCCATGCCCCCCTAGCCAACTCAACGAATAGAACCAGTATTAAATTTATTTAATACACAAAGTCTAGAATGAACTAACGAAATTAACTAGTTTAACTAGGCAGGGTATAGCCAGGAATCTGGATCAGAGGCTCAAGAGATCATCTTAAAGTGCAGTTCTTGTGATAATGCCAAGCTGCCCAACAACGTACCTTCAAATAATTACTTTCCAACGGCACGGGTAATTAAGGGTTTGGCATAGACCATGTTTAATTAACCTCGCTTTTTTTAAACTTGTTAAACTATTACGTATATGAGTATCTTTTACCAAGTAAAGTCAAAATAAATTACGACTTAAATGCATATCCTGTGCCTGAATACGATGCGACACAGATTAACGGTGCAAATCGGTCGCTAGAAGAAGCAGTCTCTTAGTTTTCTTCTTGCATACATCACGCACCCATGCCCTTGAAATTAATCAATTTTCAGGGCAGGGTCTGCAGGTTAGAAGTGGCTGGTTCAATAATACTACAATTAGAGCATTTAAAGATCAGATGGCTGGCTGGTATATTTCCCGATATATAACACAGATCTTAATAATTAGCTGTTAGTCTACCCATTTGACGGATCAAGCAGGTTTCTTAATTTCATCTTCATCTTCATCTGTTTCACATTTGTATACCTGAGTTATTCCTTAAACGCAAATGACTTCACTTATGGATTTCGACTTTAGCTTTAATGATATCCATAGCGCTGCTGATGGTCCCTTAAAGATTGGTGAGTCCAGTAAAGTACAGCCTTTGCAAATCAACACCGAACTCAGTAAGTTCGACTTCGAAAGCCAGCCAGGCTCGCCTACACCGTCGTCGGCAACCTCAATTAAATCATCCATTTCGCTGGTCCAGCCCACGAGTAGTTACTGGCACATCCCAGACAAAGCGAACTACCTAACGTCCATCGCAGCCCTCGAGAGCAACCAACTGTGTGCCATTGGCAGTGGAAGCAAGCAGAACAACCTGTTCATTTATGAAGTGTACCCGGATGGAATTGCTCACCATCAAACTATATCTCTCCCTGAAATCAGCACGCTGAAATGGGCTCCGCCTAACTCTCAATTGGGCCAGATGGGAAACGTACTCCTTTCCGGGCACCGTAACGGAATGGCCCACCTCACTTTGCTTCCTGATGCTGCAGCACGCAAGGGACAGAGTGCGGAGATCCTCAAACGCTATAATCATGCTAAGCATTTATCTCACGCAAACAATGCGAAAATGCCCCACAGCGTGCGAATTAAGAACCTCGAATTGACTGGAAGCAAGTGGAGATGCTGTCCTGAGCTTTCACTGTTTACTTTGTGTGGAGACCATATCTTTTTGTGGGAGCCAAATCGCAGCGACGTTCCATTGGTCATGCAGAAGAGCCCAGCAACTAATACGGTTGGGTTAAGCACTTCTAGGGACGGAATCTACGCTTTGGGTCGCAAGAAAGGTGTTTGCATTCGAGATATTCGTGTCCGTGATCGGGTGAATTCCGGACTCAAGCCTCCGGTGAGTAACGACGAGAGCGTTTCGGTGGTGAAATGGAATCAGTTTGACGGTGGTAACCAGTTAGCAGCTGTACATGACCGAACAACCATCAAGATTTGGGACATTAGGTCCAAGAGCCCGCTGGCAACGTACAAAAGGCATATGGATAGCATCACCGGTTTAGAGTGGAGCACAGAGACTGAATTGGTTTCAGCCAGCGCAGATGGAACCGTACGGGTCTGGGACACCTCTAATCTCAATAACAATATTAATGACAGCAATACTCCTAAGCCAGAAACGGACACGGAGACCTCCATTTCGACGCCATACACAGAATACCGTAACCGTCTCGGTATGGAGCATGAACTTGAAGGGTGCACTGACGATCTTTTGCAAAAGATTCCCCCTATTAATCACAGTCGCCAGTTCACAGCCATGACTCTGACCTCAATGGGCCCCTCAATAGGAGCACTGACCATAGACACCTCGGGGTACCTTGGTGTGCACGATTTGGCAGACTCGGCCAGTTTCCCCCACAATGGTAGCACCAGCAGCCTCGATCTTTAGAATGCTGGTAATTTTGCTTAACGTTCATTCTAGTTAGTTAGTACATATATCATAACAATACCACTCCTTATTTTTCTACTCCTTATTCGGACTTCACTTCCGCACCTTCGGCTTCGCTTTCGGGTCTGGAGGTGTAAATGCTCTCGTCTGTGTTGGGAACAGATGTGGCCTGGTATACTCGAGTCACCGCATCGTAGCCTTCATCTCCGCTGAAGTAACGAACGTGGTGCTCGGTCATAAATTTAGCCAGTTCACTGGTCTGTTCCACGATGTATTTCATAGTTATGTCGTCCATTGTGGCCATCTGCGAGAGATGAGCAGGAATGCTCACAACAAGTCTGGCCAGGTGTTCCGCCCCGTACACCAACGATGGCTTGAACTTCGGATCTTTATGGCTCTGGCCATAATACTGGTTCCTTTCAAACCGGTACAAAAGCATCATCCCCAGGGCGTAATCGAAGTATGTGATCATGCTCTCACGGTACTGCTCTAAGTTTTTCGCTCTGCCGGCATTGTCAGGATCAAGCATGGTTTGGGCATTTACAAAGTCTTGGAGAATCTCACGAACGCAAGTCGACCGGGGAAGTTGCACTACTTCTCGGCTTTTGGTAACAAGCTCCCAATCCGACACCAATAAGCGTTTGAAATCAAGCGGAACCTGCAGCTTGATTTCTAGCCCGGCATCGTCGTCGATAACCACCCTTCGTTTTCGTCCTTTACCGGTTAATTCTGGAGTCGAACCTCTAAGAAGAGCCGGTTCTGGGGATTTAGTAACTCTCTGGCGCTTTCCTTTGCCTGACCTCTTCGGTTCTGGATCAGGTTCAGCTCCTTCTTCTTCTTCATCTTCTCGCTTCCGTTTCGACTTCGTCTTTGACTTCTTCTGTTCGGCTAATAACTTCTCTTTAGCAATCCGCTCCCGTTCTTTGATCTCTGCATTGATTGATTTCATCATGTTGATGTTTTTGGGCGTAAAGGGAAGCATCCGCTCAATGGGAAGCCACTCATCGTAGTCTGCTTTCCACCCAAAGTAGTGCACGTAGTACCATCGTTCCTGTGATTCAAGGCTCTGGTTGATCACATCATAACTGACTCGTTGAGTTCGGTCTTTGCGGACCTTGGAGAGGGGGGTAGTGTCTTCCAAGTACGCAGGCTTTCCACCTTTACGAGTAGGAACACCCTGGATAATGACCTCCCGGGCCGGATCAAGGATCTTCTGAACCCTGCCAGTGTAGCAACTCCCGTCTTTCCAGGGAACGACACACTTGTCGCCGAGTTCGTAGACCTCAACAATCGGTTCTTCGTCGCTCATACCCTATCAATTGTAGAGGATGACGGAAGAAAAGAACGTGGATATACCAAGCTGATCCTAAACTAGTCTATGCTAAAATTATTCTACTAACGAGTTAAAAAAAAATTTAAAAAATAAAAGCTCGCCAAGAAAAATGAATTTTTCAAATCCGTGGTACAATTCACCACTAACTTTAGAGCTTTTTTTCAGTTAGCAATTTTCAAAAAATAAAAATAAAAAGAAATAAAAAGAAATAAAGAGAAATAAAATTACACTAAAACCCAAGACTTACCGAAGAAGCTTCTTTTGATCTCGTTTATTCCGTATTCGTATTGAATTAAAGGGTTCAAATCCTCCCATCTTTCAGTATGGTTTTCGCAGTCATTGGTGCCGGCATGGTCGGTTGTGCAACCGCACTTGCATTATCGAAACGAGGCCACAAAGTGGTTATTTACGAGCAGCGCGAAGATCCACGTCTCGAATCCAGCAAAGAGGTAGGCCGGTCAATCAACCTCGCCATTAGCTCTAGAGGCCTTCGCTCCCTTGAAGCCATTGATCCCGCTCTTTTAAAAGCCATTTATCCCGAGATTGTGCCAATGTCTGGCCGAATGGTTCACAAAAAAAATGGCGAGAGTTTTAGTGTGCAGTACGGTCTTAGTGGAAACGAGTCCATCAACTCGATCGGCAGAACATTGCTGAACAATTTGATGATCAATGCGGCCGAGGAAGCCGGGGTTCAGATCAATTTCGGTACTAAAGCCCCTCAGAAGATCAACGAGCTCACCCAACTGGGCACCACCGTGTTTGGTTGCGACGGTACGTACTCCAAAGTACGTGAGATTGTTGCACGAAATGTTGATTCTCACCTCGACATGGAGACAATTGACAACTACTACATTGAAATTCCCATTGAGGCCGAGCCCAGTAGTCATTGGAACCAAAACCGCCTGCATATCTGGCCTCGCGGTGCCCACATGTTTATCGCCTTGCCAAATGCCGACGGTACCTACACCGGAACGCTTTTCGCTCCTAGTTCGCTGGTGAAGTCCCAGCTCCGCACTCCCGAAACGTTTGTTAACTGGTTCACTGCTGAATTCAAGGACGCTGCTGAGGTGGTGGGTGAGTCTACACTCAAGCAAGTGGCGGAAAAAGCACCGGTGGGTAAACTGACCAGTGTGAAGTTCTTCCCCTACAACGTGGGCAGCCAAATCGTGCTTTTGGGCGATGCCTCCCACAGCATGGTTCCATTCTACGGCCAAGGCTTGAATGCAGGCCTCGAGGACGTTCGCGTGCTTTTTGAGGAGTTCATTGACAAGAAGTATCCTGATCCCAGCCAGTGGGCTTTGGCTTTCGACGAGTACTCGCGTTTCCGCAAGCCCGATCTCGATGCAATCAACGACCTCTCAATGGCCAACTTCCGCGAGATGAGCACCTCGGTGGCCACCCCAGCCTTCCAGATCCGGAAAAGCGTGGACAACTTTTTGGCCAGAGTTTTGGGCGACCGGTGGCTTCCGTTATACACAATGGTCTCTTTCCGCCCCGATGTGCGGTACTCCACTGCACTCCGCGACTCAAAATGGCAGCAAATGGTTATTGAGAAGGTTTTGAACTACTCGCTTAAATCGGTGGTAGCACTAATTGCAGCATTTGTTTGCTTCAAAAGAAAGGCCGGAAAGGCGAAACGCTGAGCAAGAAAGTTTCACTACAGAATTGTTTTATGTATTTTTAGTCTACTTGAACTTGTTGATCTCAGAGAGAATCTCGCTGCCGAAGTTCTGGTTGTAGGCCTGCAAAGCAAGAGCAAGGCCAACAGTGTCCAAGACCTTAACCGCGATGCCCGAAGCAACAACGTCCAATGGCTGCTTGGCCACAAACACATTGTGGATGATCTGGGGACCAGATTGGGCAGCAAGAAGGAGAGCACCAACAATGGCAGCACCCTTGTAGTTCACAACATTAGCGAGGTGAAGGATGGCACCGACACCGTACGACTGGAGAAGCGAGGATGCAATGGAGGTGATCAACGATGCACCAGCAGCTTTGCCTTCCTTGCTCTCAGCAACCTCCTTGGGGCTGTTGGCAATCTGAGCTCTCTGCCAAACAGCACCGAAGACTGGGCGTTGGATAAGGAACGAGCTGACCTCGGAGTAGGCAGTGCCAACAATGATGGAGATGGCGTTGACTTGGGGGAATGCGGGGAAAATAGCAAGGGACATTTTTAGATCAATTGGATTCTAGTTTCTTTTTGGGGGAATGGGGAGGAGCAATTGCGTTATATATTGTGTGTCCCACCACCACGTGAAATGCAGTGCGCCCCACAGTGCCCCTTGCCCCTTGCCACAGAATATTGGGGCAGAGTTGCCCAGGAACATGCAGGTTGTTGTGCATGTGACGGAAAACGTGTGTGTGATTAGTGGGATTAGAGACCTTGCCAGGCTGAATTTGAGCGTACTACATAGTTAGTGGGGTAAATTGAACTAATAGAGTATTTTTGAAACCCCCGGATCACCCATGAATTCGCTGATCTGCTGGACGGTTTGTGTTTATTGCTATTATGCACGGTGTAGCGCCCTAATTCCACAGTTGACGTGGAACTTATGATTGGTTGGTGCCGCCAAATGAAGTACAAAGTAAGCAAATATTATGTACAGAAAATAGAGATTTATGCATCGGTCATTACAACGTCTTCGGATGTGATTGGCTCGCTTGGTGGCTGCTCACTTGGTGGCTGATCGCTTGCTTCTGGTTGTTTGCCTGCCTCAGGTGCGGACTCGGTTTGAGGCTCGGCTGCGGTTGATGAGTTCGTTTTGTTCAAAACATCGATTTCGAGCTCCAGTTTGTCCTGGACTTTTTTGGCCTCCAGTAAAACCGTAACCGCTTGGTAGATAGATTCGTAGGTAGCACATATTTTAGCGGTGGGCATTACCGGTTTCAATGGCAAAGACAGCTCCTGAAGGACCGATTTGACTTTAGGCATAATGTTCTGTCGCACGGGAGTGATCTTAGCCGATCTCAGGTAAACACCAGAATGCTTGATTTTAGACGCCTCTGTGTAGGAAATACCGTATGCAACGACTTCCTTGGGCGTGAGTTTACGGTGAAGGGCTTTGGAGGCAATTGCGGCCAGAGCGGCATTAGCACTACCATTTCCAGAACTTTTCCGGCCTTTTTCAGACTGGAGCTCCTGTAGAAGCTGCCCAACGCCATGGCTGGAGTTGACCTCAGGTCTTGGTTTGGTGCTGATCGACATCGGGGATTCCAAAAGCTTGATAATATCTCTTCGCTCGTTGAACAACCGCTCGGAAATACTTTCTAGTCGGCGAGCCTCCAAAATGAGGGCCTCTTCCTCGGCAACCTCCTTGGGGTTTCGGGACAAAAGGCGTTCCAGGTGTGCTTTCCGTTTGATCTCATTTTCTTTTATGAAATTAATTGATGCAAGGTACTCCTCGTCATGCGGACTCAAACCAAGCTCCTTAACAACGGGGCGGTTGAGTATAAGCGCTTTGCAAACATCGTAGTATCGTTCTTTGAGGTCATCAATGGTTCGGTTGGTTGTGGAGTAATCATACCGGTCGGCAATAACTGGCCATCGGATGTCATACTCTTTAACTAGATCAAAGAGGTACCGGGTTTCAGGAAGAGTCCATTCCACAAACATCACTTCCGGTGCTCTATTAGTTTCTGGTTCTTCGGTTTCTTTGGGTTCAGTTTCGGTTTCAACTAAGGCTTTCTGTTCCGTGGTTTTTTCTTCGCCATTAGTTTCTACTCTGTTTGGCTCGTTAGTGTCCTCATTGGTATCTTCTTTGGTCTCCTCGTTGGTCTCCTCGTTGGTCTCCTCGTTGGTCTCCTCTTTGGTCTCCTCTTTATCTTCATTAGTGTCCTCTTTGGTTTCCTCTTTGGTTTCCTCTTTGGTTTCCTCCTTAGTGTCCTCTTTGACTAGATCTTTAGCCTCGTCGTTAGATTTGTTGGCCTCTTCAGTCTCTTTAACCTCTGAACTGGCCTCCTCTTTCACTCCAGTTCTAGGGAAAAACTCATAGTCCTCGTCAGTCCACTGAGGAACCTGGGTCTCAGTAATGAACCGGCCAAATTTGTATCCACTAGTCCCATCAGCAATGGCAGCTGCTCTTACCCAGTGCTTTAATGTCAGGCCATCTTTGGGCTGAAACTCGGCCAGAGCCCAGGGAGCAGCTTTTTGCTGCCATCCAGGACGGCTTTTATACTTTGGTTCGCGTGTAACCATTACCGGAGGTGGGTTTTCCCCAATAAGACTGTACAACTCTCGCTGCATACCATCGAGTTTACGCGCTTCCTCCTTCAGTCTCTTTGATGTGTGCAGCGAAAGCGAATCTGTGATAATAGAAGGCTCATTATCCTCATTAGCTCGCTTAACTGCAGTCGGTTCCGACGCGTTAGGCGAACTTGATCGTGAAGGTTCAGGTTCCATGAAATATAGAATTATTAATGACTAATCATAATTATAAGTAAATTAACAATATGTGTTAAGCAGTATGTATTCTACTTAGATTCAGCTGGCGACTCGGCTAGCGGCTCTGGCTCGGCAATTGGTTCGATTACAACCACAAGATCACCACTCTCGACCATGTCGCCGTTTTTGTGGACAATCTTGACTACCTTGCCTTTGACACTTTCAGGAACGCTTACCACCATCTCGGTCTTCATGGCTTCCAAAACCACTAATTGGTCACCACCCGTAACAACGTCTCCTTCACTCGTAATTGACTTCCAAAACCGGCCTGTAATCTCAGCATATACCATCTGGGCATTGTCGCTGAACTGACTGAGATCAGTTGGTTCTGGGCCACTGGATGTGGCCTCCAAGTCGCTTGTAGAGACTATTTCCGAGAACATTTCCATCTGGCGGCTTATACGCTTGTTGTGCTCGTCAATTGACTCTGCATTGTCGGTGAGAAACTGGTTGTATTCCTTGTTACTGAAAGTTTCATGTTCGATGCGAGGGTGATAGGTGCCTTTGTTCACTTGATCAACCATCACCTCAAGCTCCAATTCGGACACAGGGTAGTATCTGACCTGATCAAAAGGTCGCAGAAGCCATGGCTTACCACCCTGGGTATAGTCGTTTAAGCACAGCTTGTCCCAAATTGGAACCGTCCTTCCGACCAGTTGGTAGCCTCCGGGACTCTCCATGGTGTAAATGCACATGTACATTCCACCCAATCCAACCGTTCCATTGGGCGTCCACGAGCGGCTCGGGTTGTATTTGGAGCCTAACAGTCGGTGACGAGGATCCAGGGGCACTGCACATGGAGCCCCAAGATAAACATCTCCAAGTCCCATAACCATAAATGACGCGGTATACATCAAGTCACGTACTTCACGGCGATCCTTGAGGGCATTAACAGAGGTAATGAAGTCCACATTGTTGGGAAGCCAGGGTGCTTCTGATCTAATGGTTTCGGCATACCTGGAAACGGCACTCAACGTCAGCTTATCCTCAAATACCATGGGGAGGTGCATAATACGAGAAGGCACGGTCCAATTTTCGTCGTTGTGGAGCTCATTTTGCTCAAGGTGTACCAGCTTCTTCAGCAGCTCCTGCTGGCTAATGGTTCTGGGCTCAAATTCGATGTGAACCGAACGGACACCAGGACTCATCTCAATTACTCCATCAATTTTACCCAGAACTTTTTCAGTTAGCTGGTGAACACGGTATCTAAGCGACAAGTCCATTTTGTTCTCACCGTACTCGACCAAGATGTATCGGTCACCGGCTTGCCGATAAACGGTCTTAAAGGGCTTTTCCTGTTGGAAAAGAATTGGCTCGGTAACAGTGGGGGGTGCGGATGGTGGCACAGCATCGTGGCCACAGACGTGGGCATCAACAGCCTTTCGCAGTTCACTGGCCTGATCAACGTTGATGGGGGAGAACCTGATAGTGTCGCCAGGCTTTAGTTGGCCAATCTTCCACAACTCTGCCTCAACAATGACCACCAGGCACACGAATCCTCCCAGCGATGGACCGTCACAAGTCAGAATGACTGGTTCGTTTCCGGTGAAATTTACCGCACCGAGTGAATAAACGTAGTCGTGGGCATTACTGGGATGCAGTCCTCCTTCACCACCATCGGTACGAGCCCATTTTGGCTTCGGGCCGGTTAAGCGTACTCCGAAACGGTTGGAATTGTAGTGCACCCTCCAGTCAGTTTCAAAAAACTCAGTAACAAACTCAGGCGCAAAGAAGTCGGGAGCTCCATGAGGACCCAAGGTTACCTTAACTTCCCAGTGGTTCTTAAACTGAGGGATTAAATGCGATGGCATCTTTCTGGAAACCTCAATGTCAGGGGTGCTGGGTCCAATGGGCAAAAGATCTCCAAACTTAAGCACTCGGCCATTGTGGCCACCAATAAGGCCCTGGGCGAATGTGGACCGGCTGCCTAGGTACTTGAATGTGTTTACACCGCCGTTGATCGCGATGTATGCTCGACTACCGGTAGTCAGTTTTCCCACGACCAACTTGCTACCCGAAGCAACTACAAATGACTCCCACATTGGCTTCAATTCATTGTTGACCGTCACTGGGGCCTCACCACCAGTTACAGCAACCACAGCATCGCAGTGGAACAGAATTGTAGGTCCCGTTAGTGTGGCTTCCAAAGCAGCGGCACTGCTTGAATTGCCCACTAGTTCATTGGCAACACGGTGAGAGAACGAGTCCATGGGTCCACTGGGTGGGACTCCGATATGCCAGAGATTGACACGGCCAGGCCAGTCCTGGACGGTAGTTCCTCCACCCGGAGCAAGGATCTCGCAAGCTCTGGGCCGGTAGTCGTAAGAATCAAGAACCTTGGTAAACATCTTAGCCTCGGCAAACATTTTGGAACTAGCCACTGACCGTAAGTAATCAACATTGGTGATAACACCATCAACAACCGTCTCATCCAGCGCCTTGAGTAGCAACTTTAAGGCCTCCTCGCGGTTTTCGCCGTAAACAATCACCTTGGCAATGGTTGGATCATATTCACTGCTGATAATTGTGCCCTTCTGGGCCCAACCGTCAATACGCGCCCATTCGGGAAACTTGAGGTCAGTTATTTGACCCGGAGAGGGTCGGAAGTCCTTGGCCGGGTTCTCCGCATACAATCGTGCCTCCATGGCAGCACCACGAGTAGGAATAACCTTAGTCTCAGGGTCGAAAGGCGGGCGGTTCGCAGCCACAAGCAGCATCCACTCCACGAGGTCGAGTCCAGTAACCATCTCGGTGATCGGGTGTTCAACCTGAAGTCGGGCATTGACCTCTAAGAAGTAGAACTTGTCACGAGCACCGTCGTAAATGTACTCCACTGTGCCTGCACACTTGTAGTTCATGGAAGCGGCAAGATCGGCACCGCTCTTGTGCAAACGGTCCAGTGTTTCCTTGGGAATTAGTGGAGCTGGTGTCTCCTCAATGACCTTTTGGTTACGTCTTTGCAAGGAGCAATCACGCTCTCCAAGAGCAACGGCATTACCGAACCCGTCACCAAACACCTGGACCTCAACGTGCCTGGCATTCTCCACAAAACTCTCCATAAACACACCGGAGTCTCCAAAGTACGCTTCGCCCTGGTGTCTAACCGTCACATACGCCCTTCGCAGCTCCTCGTCGCTATCGACACGTTGAAGACCAATACCTCCTCCACCAGCAGTGCTCTTAAGCATTACCGGGTAACCGCCAATTTTAGGAACCGACTCGAGCGCTTCCTCTAAGGTATCCAGCAACTGCGTACCAGGAACCAGAGGGACATTCGCACGCTCTGCGATTTTACGAGCCGAGTGTTTTAGACCCAGCTGTCGCATGGCTTCGCCTGAAGGCCCCACAAACACAAACCCCTCCAGTTCGCACAGATCAGCAAACTCAGAGTTTTCACTTAGGAATCCGTATCCCGGAATGATGGCCTCAGATCCAGTAGCAGCAGCCGCATCCAAGATTTTCCGGTGGCACAGGTAAGTCTGAGAAGCGGTTACACCGTCGAGGTCCACAGCGAAGTCCGCGATGCGAACATGCTCGGCATCCTTGTCCGGAGCACTATACACAGCCACGCTCGCAATACCCATTTTACGGAGTGTTCGCATAATTCTAACCGCGATCTCACCTCGGTTGGCCACCAAAACCTTGGTAAACGGTTTCTGTCCTGGCTTTGCAGTCTTAGAAATGTAGTTTCTCCAGCCTCCATACTCTGTAATGTCCGTGTTCTCGCCGCTTCCGTCCCAGCAGAAGCCACTCACGTACTTGTTATTGGCCAATTCAAGCTGCCCAATGCCCAATGGGGCCGGAATGTTGGCCACAAACTCGCCAAAAGTCTCGAATGGGATATCCCACACCTCCACCGCGATTTCGCGGCCACCAGAGGTAACTCGCTTGATACCTGGCTTGGGTGGGGTAGTTTTCAAAGCAAACAAACGATAGTTGGGGCTGGTGGTGGTCCGCTCGATTAGAGTAGCATTAGCCTTGCGGAGCTGCCAGTTCAACGGCATGCCACTAAGGTGGGCACCAACCACAACCAACGGTAGCGTTCGTGGCAGAGGCATGCTCGAAGGTGCAATTGTGTCAACAGAAGCCTTGCTTTGAAACACACCCACTCGGCGGTTGCTCTCCAGCATCTTAGAAGCCAAGTCCATCAGTGCGAAATCACTGAATGCCGGACCCAACAAAGTCACGCCCACCGGCAAGCCGTCGTGTCGCCAGGCATTGGGAATGGCCAAAGCGGCCAGATCAGCGAGGTTCACGAAGTTGGTGTAGTATCCCTGTTGGGAGTTGATGGCAATCGGCTCAGCCAGCACATCCTTAATCAACGGATTCAGTGGGCATGTAGGCATAACAATGGCATCAACCGAGCCAATAAGGTCCCTGCTCTTCTTCTGGATCTCGCGTCGACGGTACTCCTTGTCAAAGCAATCCACACCCGTAACATTCTCCCCACCAAGCACGATTTTTAAAACCGTTGGGTCCAGCGAGTTCGGTCCATGCTTCTTAAGCTGCTCCTCCACCGCCCAGGTACGCTCGGCCACCCATGGGCCCTCATAGAGCAGCTTAGCAAGTCTAAACAAGTCTGAGCAGTCCACTCTGCGAACCTCAAAGTTGGAGTTTTGCAGTTTTTCAACAAACGAGTTAAAAAGCGCCTCGTTTTCAGAGTCGCTGAAGAATTCCACCGCAGTGGGCACGCCAATAACCGGCCGTCTTTTAAACTCCGTAACCGGTCGTTGCGGCATTTCCCGGGTGTATGGGTTCAAACGGTCGTAAAACAGACCCGCTTTGAAAACAGTTTGGGCGTCTCTGATGCCCTGAGCGAAAATCGAGACGGTGTCGAGGCTCCTACACGCCGGAACCACGCCGGTGCTGCTCCACACTCCCACCGTCGGCTTGACACCCACCAAATTGTTCAGAGCCGCCGGTACACGTCCGCTACCCGCAGTGTCGGTTCCCAAACTAAACGGAACGCACCCGTTGGCCACCGAAACGGCAGATCCGCTGCTGCTACCACCGCTAACGTGGTCTTTGCTGAAAACACAGTGCGGAATGCCATAAGGGGACCTGGTCCCGACCAATCCCGTGGCAAACTGGTCCATATTGGTTTTACCCAGCACAATCGCTCCCTGTTCCTTCAGCAACCTAACTACACACGCATCCTCGGCCGGTGTGTACTCGAAGGTTGGGCAGGCAGCCGTAGTTGGGAGTCCCTGGACGTCGATATTGTCCTTCACTGCAAAAGGAACGCCATACAAAGGAAGCGAGGTGTCTGAAGGCAAAGCTTCAGCCTGGCACACCAGTTCAGAATCACTGCAGAGGTATATCCACTCGGCACCAGCAGTCTGTCGAGCCTCAGCGACGAGCTCTAACAGATTCTGGGCCACTTCTTTGCGAGATTTACAGTTTGTTTGTTTATCGCGCCATTCATCAATCGACAAGCCAAACAAAGTCATGTCGAGGTTAAGGTATTTTCGACTTACTTATATACACACACACAACCCCAACTTTCCTTATCGCAAATAATAATAACTTCCGAAGGAGGTCCCGGGGGAATCAGGGTATAGGGTCAGATAGCGAGCAGTGCCAGTGACACACAGCATTAATCTGTGGTTGAGTGGGTTTAAACTTGTATGCTCGCAACTAACGTTTATTCAAATAGGTTTAATATTTACTTAATATCATATTTCGCATCGCAGAATCCTGTTCCAAAGCTGGAGAGCGAGTTCTTTCAAAATCCACGTGATCAATCACCCCCGACCCGCGGAAATAGATAAGCTGTATGTGGTTTTAAAGACAATTTATTCACCCCGCCGAGACCGGTGGGATTATCGCGACCTCGCTGTTGTCTTTGATCTCCGAGTTCAACTCGACGTACTCCAAATCGACCGAAACCACGCACGATTTCAGAAGATCTGCTGATTTCGGGTACCTCCTAGCCACCCAGTTCAGCACCGCCTCCGGAGTGCCCGGTTCCAGCACACACGTTTCAAAACTGGTACTCGTGAGATCCTTCAAAGGCCCAAAGTACAGAACCTGAAACTGAGGCATGTGTCAGGTGGTTAAGCCGCAAAACCGATCATGGATTGAACCCTTGCCTCTAACTAAGGTGTGAATACGGTAAATGGAGTTCCACAAGACCGCGTACCTTGGGCCGTTGATTGACGCTGCAGTGCTGCCAGTGCAGCACAGTCACCACCAAAACGAATACGACGTACCCAAAATTCCGATGGTTGGAAAAACTCCCGAACAAGCCAAAAAGGCCGGTGAGGACGTAAGTGGCCGAATTCTCTCGGTAACAACCAGTTTCTCGCACGTTGGCACTATGTCGCTTACTGGTGAGGTCTCATTGCGAGACCGGAAAGGTCTGAGCTCGCTGACTGCCATGCTTGACTACATTGAGGAGGATACCGAGTGGGAGCAGATCAAGATTGCATGGTTGGGCGAGATTGAGGGTGCTGAGGACCGCGAATTGACCCGTGAGCAGCGTTTGGAGCTGGAAACCCAGCTTGGTCCCAAAAACCGACCGGTTTGGCTGGGTGGAAACGCCAAAAAATGGCGTGAGTTCGCCGAGCAGGTCCTGTGGCCGACGTTGCACTACAGCAATTCCGGAAAAGACAGCGATGCTGAAAAGGGTGTTACCGAGAGCACCGAAGGGTGGAAGTACTACCTGAAACTCAACCAGCACTTTGCCGATGTGGTCCTCACTGAGTACCGACCCGGAGACGTCATTATGATTCACGACATGTACCTGATGCTGCTGCCCTCGCTGTTGCGGAAACAACTGCCGAACGCACTCATTGGGCTCTACGTGCCCTCGCCATTCCCGAGTTCCGAGCTGTTTAAGATGCTGCCCCAGCGAGTCCAACTCCTGCAGGGAATGCTGGGTTCCACCATCATCGGGTTCCAAAGCAAGCAGTACATCAAGCATTTTGTGTCTGCCTCCACTCGACTGACCGGAATCGAGGCTGCCGACAATAAGCTGCTCTACAACGGTCGGTACGTGGCCTGTGTGGCCGTGCCGTTCGGGTTGAATGTGAAATATGTGCTGGAGCGGTCCAAGGCCCCGGAGGTCAGCCAAATCAGCCAGGAAATCAAGGATATGTACCGCAACAAACTGCTGGTGGTGGGTCGCGACAAGCTCGACAGCACCCAAGGACTCACCCAGAAGCTCAAGGCATTTCTAGCACTGTTGGAGCTCTACCCCCAGTGGAGGGGGAAAGTGGTGTTTGTGCAGATCACCACCGCTACATGGCAGTACTCTCCGTGGCTCGAGGAGGAGATGTCGCAGCTCATCAGCTACATCAACAGCAAGTTTGGCGACCTCAACTACACCCCAATCATCCACTTCTCTCGGCGATTGGAGCAGGACGAGTATTTCGGGCTTTTGAAGACCGCCGATGTGGGGTTCTTCACGCCAATCCGCGAGGGTGCGAGCTCAGCGGCAATTGAGTACGTTTTGTGCAAGTACGGCCGGTCCCAGGAGCTGTTCCAGCAGTTCGGCAAGGACAAGAGCTCGCCAATTGGTGCGTCGATGGTCCTGAGTGAGTTCATGGGCATCACCGACCTCATGAGCCAGGGGGGGAACCCGGTGAACCCGTACGATTCGCTGCAGGTCGCGTTCGTGCTCAACCAGGCCCTCCAGGTAAGCCAGGCCGCGGGGCTCTCGGAGAACGACGTGAAGATATACGAGACTGCTAGGGACCACTACGATGTGGGGCACTTCGTGGTCGAGTTTTTGAGCCACCTCGTGCTGCACGACCTCAAGCACGAGAACCAGCACTGCACTCCGGAGGCCAACGCCAAGGAGATCTCCGCGGTCTACAAACAGGCCAAGAAGCGGTTGGTGCTGCTCGACTACGACGGAACGCTCACACCCATTGTTAGGGACCCGGCAGCAGCTGTGCCCAGCGAGAGGCTAAAGCGTATTTTAAAGACGTTGACGGAGGATGTGAATACAACGGTTTGGGTGATCAGCGGTCGCGACATGGCATTCCTCGACCAGCACCTCTCGCATTACAAGATCAATCTCAGTGCCGAGCACGGATGCTACGTGAAATACGCAGAGCAGGGACCAGACGCCCAGTGGGAGGACTTGGCTGCCCAGGTCGACATGAACTGGATGAAGGTGGTTCTGGACGTGCTGCAGAGCTACACCGAGCGTACCGAGGGCTCGGTGATTGAGAAGAAGAAGTCGGCCATCACCTGGCACTACCGCAAGTCAGACCCGGTGTTTGGCGCGTTTCAGGCCAGCCACCTCCGTGCATACCTGGAGCTCACCGTTTCTAAAAACTACCCGGTCGAGGTCATGGCGGGCAAGGCCAATGTTGAGATCAGACCCAAGCTTTTTAATAAGGGCGAGATTGTCCGAAATATCTTCAAAACCGCCCACAAAAACAACGAGTTCCCGGAGTTTGTTTTGTGTTCGGGAGATGATACCACCGATGAGGATATGTTCCGGGTGTTGAGTGACGAGACCACGCAGAAGGGCCTGTTTTCAATCCTGGTGGGGCCTCAGTCTAAACTCACTCTGGCTAAGTACCACGTTAGTAACGTCGACAAGATTCACGATGTGCTAGAGGGGTTAAAGCCTTAAATTTTCAAACTTAAATACAGTACAGCATTCGCGATAATTCATTAAAAGAAATAAGAAAAAAAATAAGAAAAAAACTTATAAAAAAAACTTATATAAATAAATGTAGTCAGGAGGAGTTCAACATCACCATTCCCCCATCTAAGACCTCACTGCAATTGAACGAGTCTAGAAAATTAGCTCAGCTGTAGTTGCTTGTGGGTTGGTCGGTACCACAACTAGTTAAAGTGTGTTACCATCAAAAATAAAATGCCGTTTGAAGAATGCCCAACAATCAGCAGTAGCGAGCTGCTTACCAGACTTCTAACTTATTAAAAATTGACTTTTGACTCTGTGGTTTCCGCGGTTTTGGTGCTGGTGGTTTTAGTAAGGTAAATTATTCCGCAATGGAATAAATGTGTGTGGGGTTTGTTTGGTGGTAGTGGTTATTTTTATACCTTAAATTTAAGGTTTGAACCCCGCACTTGAGCCCCACACCCCGCAAATCACATGTAATTGCGGCTTCGTCGTATTCACTCGTTCAATTCTTCGCTTGACGGGTTTATGTGGGTTGCCTCTCAGCTAAATTAGAAATTATGTACAGTCTAGAGTCTTAGTTCATTTCTTCTTGCTTTTCTTCTCTTGATGCAATCGTCCCGAGGTGATTTGCTGGGCATCAGCGCTCATCAAATCGTCTAAATCAAACGAATTAGAATCTTTCGTTTCCGTATTCTCAATATCGCCAAGCCCACCGAACTTCCGACGGAACTTGGCAAGCTTACCACTCTCGCCAGCAAGCATAGCCTTGTGGTCGGGTTTCGAGGGGTTCCAAATCGTGCTGTTGCGTTGGTCCTGAAGCATCCGCCATTCTACACGGGGATAAACTGATTTTCGCACGACAGTCGAGCCATCGCTCAGCTCGACCGTCTGGTCGAACTTGTAGTAGATTGCGGGCCTCACATCTTCACTCCGCAGTTTTCGGAGAGGTCTCTTCTTTAATGCAGATCTTCCTCCTGGTGGAACATAGCCTACTTTGGTCCTCACCTGCACTCGAGGAGCCAAATTCCTCAATTTATTGAACATTTGAAAAGTCCCGTACCCTATGAAATTCAGAAGTGCCAAATACCAAAAACCAAAAATAATAGCTAGGCCGAGAAAACTATATACTATAGAATTTAGATGCCCACCATGAAGTAGGTGTTTTGCTAGTTGGGTTTTTAGAGACCCATTGCAAAAAATAAATGACCGTAGCCACTGGCTGCCCAAATAAAATCGAGACCCAAAACACACAGTTGCCCACGGTGGTTCCAGCACCTCTTTTTTTCTCCAATGGAGCAGTTAAAACAATCAAAAGAGGCTGTACCATCATGCATCCAAAAGCAACCCCGTTGAAATTGTGGGTGGCCACCCCAAATAGCAGCTCGTGCAGCAAAGCACTGACAAAAAACACCGCATTGGACGCCAAGTTTCGCGATACCCCCATCGTCCGCAGCGGAACGTATATGTGACGCCGGAAGTAGTTCGAGATAGGCCGGTTCCAGTCTCGCCAAAACGTCCCCACACTGCCTGCATTCCACCAGTCTCCATAGAAGTCTCGGTCAGCGAACCGGGTGACTTCAGCCACTAAATTCAGCATTGACTGGAAGAGAGCAACGAAACCAGCCAGCCAAATCGTGATACTAATGGTGGTTAGCGTGAAGTAGTCCTCCACTACCATTTTCCAGTTATGGCCCCAATTGTCCACCAAGTGCTCCAGAACTGGGAATGCCATCTGCATCATCAGCACCCATGTAAGAATCATTCCGGCAATCACCTCGCCAAATAGCGGGAAAACCCGGCCCCACCGAACTACAGGGCGTTTTGGGTAAACTGGTTGGTACACCAGGGTGGGAATTCCCCAGAAGTACACAAAATTGGCCAGACTCAGGTTCAGTGGGTACTGCGGCCCGGTGGCATAGAATTCCGGGAATGGCGTCTTGTTTGCTTTGGCATTCCGCAGTTCGTAGTTCGTCAGCCCAAAAGAGACCAATTTCAAAAACGTTACAATCACATTGGCCTCGCACCCGGTGGAAATGAGTGGATGGTCTACGAGGGTCCAGGTGAGGTAACTTCCTGCCACTAAACAGGTAATGCAAATAATGACGTGTGAGCAGTAGGCAAATGCAAGGATGACTTTGTTCAGTGAGTTCCCACTTTGGCGTAGAGTCAGCGCTGCCAATCGCTCCGCTCCCAGACTTAATGGCAGAAGCAGCAAATTAAACATGAAAATAGTTATTGCCATTTCCAGATCATGACAGCCCAAACCGAAGTGGCTCAAGGTGTTCCAAAAGCCGAAGTAGTTCCAGTCCACCCAGAAAACCTTGATATTTCCGATAACCAAAATGAGCATTAGCAAGTGCTTGAACCCGGAAAAGTCCAAAGGCATGGTGACATGCCGCCCTTCAAGCTGCCGACGCTGATTACGGGCCTCGCTGGTGCTCAATGCCAGTTTGGGAGAAATCCTGCTGAGTAGCGATGGTGCAGTGGCTACATGCACCGGATTCAGATGGGGTGAGTAGTTTCTAGCGACTTTTTTTTCATCTTTAATTTGGACTGGACTTTCGGCCATACCGATAAAAAGGGCGAGGGCTCCTGGGTGAGTTTAGTAGTAGATAATGCAAGTTGGTTTATTTTTATGAAAATTAGTTTTTATTTATTCGTGAGAAGTCTATTGGGCTGGTGGTGAGTCTCTTTCCGTTAATAGCGGCCCGGTATATGGTTTCTAAAACGTCGATCATGGCCTGTGGATCCTCAACCACAAAATTAAGTTTGTTATTGTCGCCAGTGCCGAAGTCACACATCATATGCTGGTTTTTGTAAAAGAACATCACGGTCATGGGGTCCCACAACTCGTACATCTCGTTGAAATCAGGGACCTCAGTGGTGTCACATATGTATATGCATGCAAAGTTACGGACCTGTTCCGCGATCCCGTAAAGCACCTCGTCCATTTGCATGCATTGAATTGTGGCATCATTGCCAAATCGTATCACTATTAGTTTCTCGTCGTCGCTCAGAATTGCCTGGTCAACATGCCATCCGGTGTGTAAATGCGGCAGAAATATACTCATGCTGACTTAGCTTTAGTTGGTGGTTATTTATATATATGTACAATCTATCCAACGTTTATTTTTTGGGGGGGAGTTTACACATTGAAGCCGTAGGTACGCATGCAGGCCTTGTACTGGTCGAGAATTGGCTTGCAGTCGGGAGAATCCTGGCCATGTAAAAGAAGGCACTCGTCACGGTTGGCCTTTTCTGTTTTACAAACACAGCATGGCTTGACTTTGTTTGCTGATGCTTCTGCTTGTTTGGGGTCCATTGTGTATGTTAAATTAGTGTAAACTTAAGTGGCCAAATGGTGTGATCTTAAATCGGCTGATCGGTTGGGAGTTCATGGCGAGTGGGCGGGTGTTACTAATCATCAACCCTGTTACTGGAATTAGTGCCAAGCGATGAGATTCGGTTTAGTTTACTGGTTTGTAGTAAGTAGAAGTCGAAATAAAAAAACGTAGAGTCCATATTTATGAGATTAAAAGAACGATCGGTTCACACGAATCACTTTCCCCCCCCCTGTTATCGCAATCCCTTCCTGCTTGCGTCAGGGTGAGACACTCACTATCTGTAAGAAAAGCCAATCTATAACTTCTTAAAGAGAGTGGCGAGGCAGCAATACTGTAAAAGCATCCCGAGAAAAAAAGCGATCTTTAATGTTTGCTCGCTATAAAATTAATTAAATAAAAAAAAACTATGCATGCACGCAACCGTCTTTAAAGTCGTGCAAGGGTGATTAAACCACAGGCGTGCATAACCCTATATTCTGAAATATGCAAGTTATTTACTAAATGAAACATCGGCGCAGCTTACTAGCATGCGTTAAATGAAACATCTTCGGTTAAAACTACCTGATACAAAGTGCTATTAGTTAAAAGGTGGTGGGGCGAAGATATGTGTAACATTTTCGGTCCGAAACAAAACTCGCCTCCCCCCCCTGCAAACATAAAAAGCAAGTAAATCGCATTCTTGGCATACATCAATGTTCGAATTACTTTTGTCTCTTTTATTGCTTTCTCCCACCTCTGCACTCAGACCAGGGGTAGTCTCCTTTGACTTGGTCAAGAAGTGTAACCAACGAACCTCTAAGCTGCATGCCCGGGATTCAAACTCCACAAGCAACGGAGTCAGTGTATCTTTGGCTAATGAGTTTGTGTGGTACGGAATCAAGCTCGATATTGGAACTCCGCCTCAGACGATGGAGCTCCAGGTCGATACTGGTTCCAGTGATATGTGGGTGGGAAACAAATTCAACTCCGGGAAGTCCTCAACATTCTACTTGAATTATGCCAGTCCATTCAGTATCACATACGGTGATGGTTCCACGGTTAGTGGAAACTATGCCCAAGACACCATCTCGATCTCCGGTACTGGAACTACAATCAAGAATGCGAACTTTGCCTATGCACCCAACGGTATTGTTACGCCGCAGGTGTGCGGAATTGGACTTACTGATAACGAATCCACCCCACAGAAGTACTCTAACCTCCCCCAGCAGCTTAAGGAGCAAGGCCAGATTTTAGCCAACGTGTACTCGCTCTACCTTGGAACCGGAAACCAAGAAGGAAATATCTTGTTCGGTGGAGTAGACTCCTCAAAGTACACAGGAGCACTATCCACAGTGCCATTGGTGAGCGGGAACCAATTTATCGTGAACATGGACAGCGTCGAGTTTCAAGGACAAACTGTTTACGGTAAGCAGCTGCAGGTACTGCTGGACTCCGGCACCACTGCCGTGATGCTCCCCTCTGATCTTGTGAATGCCCTGATTGGCACTATTCAGCCGTCGGCCGTTGGCTACAGCGTTGACTGCAGTCTTGTCAACTCAGACAAAGCCTTCCAGTTTGTCTTCAGCGGAGCGAAGATCGACGTGCCATTCCGCAACATTCTCGACCCACGAGCATACAACCCCGATGGGTCCGTCCCCAGCTCAGGAACATGTGGGGTGGGCTTCCAGGTCTCCCAGTCGCAAGTCATTCTCGGCGACCGGTTCCTGATGGGAGCCTATGTGGTGTTTGATTTAGAAAACCGGGAGGTCTCACTGGCCAATTCCGCAGGTTCGAGTGCCAATAGCAAGATTGAGGCCGTCACTGGCCCAGGACAGGTCCCCGGTGCCGTCAACGCACCCCTTTATGCCGGCAAGACCCAGCCCAAGAACGTCACCACCGGTCGTTCGTTTATTGGCACTCCCTTGAAAGCTCTCAACGGAAACCTCACGCTAGTCAATGCTGCCTCGCACCTCACAACACCCCTACTTTCTGCCTTAGCAGTCCCCTTCATCCTTTTCTAGACATATATGCAAAGACACATAGATATGTACTTTTGTTATATTTATTATGTATTTTATTCTTTAGTTTTAAAATTTAATGGAAGAAGGTGAAGTTATGCAAAACAAAATTCAGAAAAACTTTGCTGTAAGATGCAACTTCCATCAGCATACATACATATCGCCCTTAGCGGTTCTTGAACTTACCCGAGAGCCACTCGAAGCCCTCAAGCAAACCGTCACCACGAGTGGCGCAGGTAGCCTGGATGTACCACTCGCGGTTGTGCAAAGAGTGAAGGCCAAGCTTCTCGGTGATCTCAGCAGCATTCATAGCGTTGGGCATATCCTGCTTGTTAGCGAACACGAGCAAAATGGCGTCGCGAAGCTCGTCCTCATTAAGCATACGCTGCAACTCCTCGCGAGCTTCGTTGATACGGTCGCGATCGTTGGAGTCAACAACGAAGATAAGGCCCTGAGTGTTGAGGTAGTAGTACTTCCAAAGAGGACGAAGACGGTCCTGTCCTCCGACATCCCAAACGGTGAAAGAGATGTTTTTGTACTCAATAGTGTCCACGTTGAATCCGATGGTCGGAATGGTGTGGACCAACTCACCGAGTTTCAGCTTGTATAGAATAGTAGTCTTACCAGCACCATCAAGACCAAGCATCAAAATGCGCATCTCCCGCGAGCCAAGGAAACCCGCGAAAATCTTCGAGAAAGACAGACCCATCTTTGTTACTTGATGCTTCCACGCGAAGTTGGGGTTAGAAAGGGGAGAAGGGCGTGTTTGATTATTACGGGTTGCGAGGGGGGGGTTGCCCGATGATGTGTCTGTATTACATAACCCAAATCATATAATGTGGCTGTCGCCACTTTCCACAACCCAGAAAGGCGCATGCCTTGCAATCTAGAGGCACGGAACTAGGTATACCAAGCGGGTATAGTCGCTACTGGGTATTCAAATGCTTATATTTATAAATGTTATATTAACTGATGACTTAATTAACTTCTTTTAATTACCCGGAATACGTGAATACGCGTAGGACCTTCTGCCCGTTTATTACAAACGCGCCTGCTGGGATAGGTTACTAATCGTGCGTAGTGTGTGAGCTTAATGTCAAACTGAAAGACCAAAGAGTGAACGTGTCACAAGCAGGTTTGGTCTGCTGGTGCGACTATAAACTAAATTTATAAAATAAACCGGTTCAATTCTTCCAGTAATTAATGCTTGTAATTAATGCTTGGCAATTGTTCATTGCACATGTACATATTTATTTATATAGTGCGGCATGCCATCTATAGTATCAGCATGATTATACATAAACTTACCTATAAATAATTTTTATCACACCTTTTCACCTACCTTTGCACCTTCGTATCCTCAATTGCGACACACTATCCTAGTGCAGATATCCGTCGATCTGCTTTAGCACTTTATCTCCGGGCTAGGTCCATCCAGCTAGGGTTTGTCGCCAAGTCCGTGAGCAAGTTGGATGTGTGCTTGTGGAGGTGGACGGGAAACGAGAAGGGGTGTAGACGGTGGTTCGTAACATTACTCATCTTAGGGCTTATTAGGGCTTCCATAGACCTCACTCCCAACTATTCTTACTCATCGGTCACGGGACCATGAAATCGCTTGCACGCCCCCCGGCTGCCCTGCCCAACACCAACGTGAACTGAAATTTGTCTGGCTAGTCACATAGTATCCAGAAATGTCGGACATCAAGGTGAAGGATCTCAAAGGACTTACTGAGGAGCAGCTCAAGACCCAGCTCCAGGATCTGAAGGTTAACCTCGTTTCCCTCCGTGCTAAGAAGGGTTCTATCCGCACTGGTGAGATCCAGCGCGTTCGCAAGAGCATTGCCCGCATTCTCACCATCATCAACCTCAATGCTCGCCAGCAGGTCCGTGAGAGCATCACTGACAAGAAGAAGCTTCCTAAGGACCTCCGTCCTAAGCTCACCCGTGCTCTCCGTCGCCAGTTGACTGCCAGCGAGGCCGGTGCCCGCACCCTCAAGCAGCAGAAGAAGAGTGCTGCTTTCCCTAAGCGCAAGTACGCCCTTAAGGCTTAAATTATCTAATTATCTGTATTTAAGGCATGTTGTACTCATCTCAGTGGCATGTTGTTGGTCGTTTAGTCGTGATCTTATCTTCTTACTAATTACGAACACCTTTCCCCCCCCACACCACACCACACCAAATGAGCGTTGCTGCAACCCGAAAGTTCGTGCAAAAAGCAACCTTGAACGATGACGAGGACGCTGGTGAGCGGACTGGCGCCGTTTTGAGCATCAGTGGACCGGTTGTAGTCGCCGAAAACATGCTCGGCTGTGCTATGTACGAGCTGGTTAAAGTCGGCCACGGCCAGTTGGTCGGCGAAATCATTCGCATTGAGAACGACAAAGCCACCGTGCAGGTTTACGAAGAGACCTCTGGATTGATGGTCGGCGACCCCGTGCAGCGCACCGGTCAGCCCCTGAGCGTCGAATTGGGCCCCGGTTTGATGGAGACGATCTACGACGGTATCCAGCGTCCGCTGAAGACAATTAGCGACAACACCCAGTCGATTTTCATTCCTCGCGGTGTCGAGGCTCTTGCCCTGGACCGCAGCAAGAAGTACGACTACACACCCAACCCCAACGTCAAAGTCGGTGACCAGCTCTCCGGCGGAGACGTCGTTGGCAGCGTGTTTGAGAACTCGCTGGTGAACGACCACAAGATTTTGCTGCCCCCTCGTGCCAAAGGAACCGTTACCTGGCTCCAGAAAGCCGGAAGCTACACCGTCGAGGAGAACGTTGTCGAGCTCGAGTTCGATGGCAAGAAGCAGAAGTACCCGATGTACCACGTGTGGCCCGTACGAGTCCCCAGGCCCGTCACTGAGAAAACCGGTGCCGATTTCCCGCTGTTTACCGGCCAGCGTGTTCTGGACTCCTTGTTCCCCATGGTCCAAGGCGGAACAACGTGTATTCCCGGTGCCTTCGGTGCCGGTAAAACCGTTATCTCGCAGAGTCTGTCGAAGTACTCGAACTCCGACATCATCATCTACGTCGGTTGCTTTGCCAAAGGCACTTTGGTGCTGATGGCCGATGCCAGTGTCCAGCCAATTGAAACCATCAAGGTCGGTGACGAGGTCCTCGGCAAAGACGGTAAGCCACGCCGGGTCGTGGCTCTGCCTCGCGGAACCGAGAAGATGTACGAGGTGCAGTTCGAAGGCGATTTGGCCAGTTTCACCTGTAACAGCCAGCATCTTTTGGTTTTGGTTACCAACAACAACAAGCATGAATTCGAGCTCGTCAATGGCCGCTGCGAGTATGTCGAGCGCAATGGCAGCAGCAAAAGCGAACTCTACTGGACAATTGCTGCTGGCGACCTGCACCGCGTGAATGCCGAGGTGCTCAAGCACACCCGCCAGCTGGTGGCCCCGGTGCTGGTGGAGAAGCCAGTGCTTGCCAACGTTTTTGAGGACCCTGAGAGTGCTGCGTACCTGTTGGGCACCTGGTTCGGTGCTGGAAGCATTGATGGGCCAAACATGCTGGCCAGGGACCTCACCTCCACCCAGCGAACCGAGCTGGCTAAGCATGCCACCCGACTCCAGGTCAGCGTGGAGTGCAGTCGTCGCAGTGCTGAGCGAGACTACGAGATTGTTGACAAGAACGGTGAGGTCGATGCTGAGCTCAACCCCGAGGTTTTGGTGATTGGCAGTAACGGTGCCGGTTTGGGTGAGAAGGCGGATAACCCGGTTTGGGACTTGATTGCACATGAGTTCCGCACCGGTGGCCGCAAGGTCGTGCCCCAGTGGCTTCTGAGCGAGTCCATGAGTGTTCGCGAGCACTTCTTGCGTGCCCTGGCCGAGTTTGACTTTCAGAGCCTCCCTGCCTCGGAGGTCAACAAGGTTTTGAGGTCTTGTGGTTTGCCTACTGGCAAGATTGCCCTTGATCTGCCCCGAGGCTTGCAGCCTATTGGTTTCAAGCTGCAGGAGAAGCCTGCTGCTGAGTACTACGGTGTCACTCTTGAGGATGGCAGCGACCATGAGTTCATGCTGGCCAGCATGGTCGTTGTGCACAACTGCGGTGAGCGTGGTAACGAGATGGCCGAGGTGTTGAAGGAGTTCCCTGAGCTGAACACCACCGTCAACGGCCGCGAGGAGCCGATCATGAAGCGTACAACGTTGGTGGCCAACACCAGTAATATGCCGGTGGCCGCCCGTGAGGCCTCGATTTACACGGGAATCACGATTGCCGAGTACTTCCGAGACCAGGGCAAGAACGTGGCCATGATTGCCGACTCCTCGAGTCGATGGGCCGAGGCTCTTCGTGAGATCAGTGGCCGTTTGGGTGAGATGCCGGCCGACCAGGGCTACCCAGCGTACCTCGGTACCAAACTCGCCAGTTTCTACGAGCGTGCGGGTAAAGTGCACACTCTGGGCTCCCCGGAGCGGACCGGATCGGTCTCGATTGTTGCTGCTGTGTCTCCTCCCGGTGGTGACTACAGTGAGCCGGTCACCACCGCCACTCTGGGTATTACCCAGGTCTTCTGGGGTCTCGACAAGAAGCTTGCCCAGCGTAAACACTTCCCGTCGATCAACACCGCTGCATCGTACTCGAAGTACACCAATGCCTTGGACCCGTACTATGCTGAGAACTACCCGGACTTCCCTTCTTTGCGTACCAACATCAAGGAGATCATTTCCAAGGCCGACGATCTCGAGCAGGTCGTCCAGCTGGTTGGTAAGTCGGCATTGGGTGACGGCGACAAGATCACCCTTGATGTGGCAGCGCTCATCAAGGATGACTTCCTGCAGCAGAACGGTTACTCCGAGTACGACGCTTTCTGCCCGGCCTGGAAGACTCGTTTGATGATGCGGGTGTTCGTTGCCTACCACGACGAGGCCCAGAAGGCGGTTGCCAGCGGTGCCCAGTGGAGCAAACTCTCCGCCAAGACTGCCGACGTCAAACACAAGGTCAGCTCGGCCAAGTTCTACCTGCCCAGCGACGGTGAGGAGAAGGCCAACAAGGAGTTTGGCGATTTGGTCACCGAAATCGTAGAGAAGTTCGGTGACTCGCACGAGTAATTATGTACTTAGTAGCTATGATAATGTTGATTTGCAGGGGTAGGCAGTCTAACTAAATAAGCCATCGTACTAAACTATGCTAGGCAGGTACGGTAACTCAACTGCTGCCACATCTAACTTATAGTACATAGTACTAAACTACTGAACTGCTGCCACATCTAGGTACTTAACTAAACAAGCCACTTCTATACACACGTACTAGACTAAGCTAAACAGGTACGGTAACTCAACTGCTGCCACTTCTAATTTATATAGTACACATGTACTAAACTACTAAACTGCTGCCACATCTAAGGTAAGTAACTAGACAAGCCATCAAACTTATACACACGTACTAAACTACTGAACTGCTGCCACATCTAATTTATATAGTACTGCACTATGCTAAACAGGTACAGGCACTCAGTACTGAATTCCAGGAACCTCCTCCTCGGGATCAAAACTGCAGTATTTATAAAGAGCCAATCCAGAGCCTGCTGCCACGAAATAAGCAGCAAGCCAAGAGTACATGTTCCCCGTTTCACCTTGGGTTCCTCTGGGACCCCAGCTTCCATACCACACATACTGAGCAGCACGTTTCTCTTCAAGGGTCATGCTCTGCCATGTTCCACGCATTTTATCCTCAAGGTAGGCAATAACATCGTCCTGCTGGCCAGCATCCAGAGTAGTCCACTTTTTCTGGAGGTTCACCAGGCTGGGGATAGCTGGGTTCTTTTGGGTGCGGTACCGGACCTCCTCGTCATCACCTGTTTTAAAGGCTACACTCAAGTCATTGTTTTTCGTAGAAAGCGGCCTGCATTTAGGCTTGAAGGCCTGAATTGGGCCCCGAAGAATGAACTGGCCCCTCCTCATTATGGGTTAGGCGTGAAATATCTTGTCATTAGCAGCCATTTTTATCAGCCATTTTTATCAGTCAGTTTTATCAGTCAGTTTTATCAGCCATTCTAAGTAGTAATGCAATTCACATCCTATTAGGTTTGCCAGAACTGTGATACTTTGACTAACACCGGTTTCTCTCACACAGGACCAACCTAAGCATACATAGTTTTAGGCTCAGTATCATTTTAATCTCAGCTTGAAACGTATTTTTCATTCTCCAGTATTTATTAACACTATCGGTTTCATATAATCTTATGTATCACTTCCACTATCTAATCAGCTCACGCATGTTTCATGCCCCAGTACAGCACCCCGTTTCATGCTCCTCGACCTGCGAAAACACAACTGGGCGATTTTGGTACGGAACCCGAGGATAGGATAGCAATTGGCTAGCAGGAAATACCGGGTCGATTCCTGCAACTGCGGGTGTTTTTTTTTTTTCGGGCCTGAGCTTAAACATCTGCAGGCCGTTGCGTGTGGTGGTGGAGTGGTGGTGGCAACCCTTGTTTACAACTGGGGGCAGCTTTGTCACCAAAAATTGCCCTGATAATATCACCACCATGTCATTGGAAATCGACCCCGATGTGCACATGGACGACGCCGACAGCGTGCTGTCGAACGGACTGGTGAACACAGAAACCAACCATGGCAACCTGGATACGTGGTTGGAACAGCTGCGCGAGTGCAAACCCCTCTCCGAGAAGGAAGTACAGCAGCTGTGCTCGATGGCAAAAAATGTACTGCAGTTTGAGCAGAACGTACAGCCCGTGCAGGCCCCCGTTACGGTGTGTGGCGATGTGCACGGCCAGTTCCACGATTTGATGGAGCTTTTCAGTGTTGGAGGACCCTGTCCCGAGACAAACTACCTTTTCATGGGCGACTACGTTGATCGCGGGTACAACTCGGTGGAGAGCGTTAGCTATTTGGTTGCTATGAAAGTGAGGTACCCCAAACGCATTACCATTCTGCGAGGAAACCACGAATCGCGTCAAACGACCCAGGTATACGGCTTCTACGACGAGTGTCTCAGAAAGTACGGCAGTGCGTCGGTTTGGCGAATGTTCACGGACCTCTTTGACTACTTCCCCATCACAGCTCTCGTGGACAACAAGATTTTCTGTCTCCACGGTGGTCTCAGCCCCAGCATCGACTCCATAGACAACATCAGGAGCCTCAACCGGTTCCAGGAGGTTCCCCACGACGGTCCCATGAGCGATCTGCTGTGGTCGGACCCAGACGAAAGGAGCAACTGGGGCGTCTCGCCGCGTGGTGCTGGATTCACCTTCGGGCAGGACATCAGTAAACAGTTCAACCATCGAAATAACCTGCAGCTCATCAGCCGAGCCCACCAGCTCGTCATGGACGGGTACGCGTGGAGCCACGAGCAGCAGGTCGTCACTATCTTCAGTGCACCAAACTACTGTTACCGGTGCGGAAACCTCGCTGCCATTATGGAGCTCGACGAGGACCTCTACACATCGTTTTTGCAGTATGATCCCTGTCCCAGGGCAAACGAGCCCAGCGTCACTCGAAAGACTCCGGACTACTTCCTTTAATGCTCTATGTAATTTATGATACTTCTTGCATTTATAGCTTCTTTTCCCGGTCCAGTGCAATGTCGCACATCGCATTCAGTGCCCTGTTGACCTCCAAGTCGTAGTTATTTTCTAAAATTCGGGCGTTCATGTCGGCCAAAATCACCGCCCTGGGCCGGTGGTTCACGAAAACAACGTACCTCAAGTTGGGGAAGGTCTGTTCGTAGCGAAAGTTGGCTTCCGCAAGCAGTTCGGGGTCTCCAAGGCTCTTCTGCTCGCTTTGCGACTGAGTGCTGTCGACTTTAGCTGCTCCAAGCCGTGGATGGGCAGCAATGATCTGCTTGGTGCGGGGGTCGTTGGGAGAAAGCGTTAGCAGTTTGGCACGCACACTTTCGATGAACTCGGGCCAGGAGCTGTGGGATTCATTGGTCAGTGGGAGCACGAAGTCCACTAATGTGGCGCATGGCTCGAACAAAAGAGCCAAACAGTCTGATTTAGCGGTGTTTGGGAGCGTTGGAAGCGAGCTTATCGGGATCATTACAAACCAAGTCTTATCTCTATCTACTCCAAAATACAAACCCACGAGCTAGCATTATCTATAAATCCTTAGTCTGAATTTTATGAAAATACCGTTACTTTTCTTTGATCTCTAGTAATATCTGTGATAGAATATAAACCCACGAGCTAGTCTATAGTCAGCACATCTCTAATATTTATAAAATACTTTCTATCCTCTTTGATCTCTCTTATAATTTCTCTCTGTATCTACTCCAATTTACTGGCCTGAGCTGGTCTTATCTATAATCTCTAATTTTTATAAAATACCGTACTTCATCCTCTAATAATCTCTAGTAATATCTGTGATAGATACTCTACAAACCCACGAGTCTATAGCCTTCCCATGAAAATACAGTTACTTCTATCCTTATAATCTCTCCATCCACTATCTAATCTATCTACTCTCCCATGCCTTTAATTTTCCACTTCAGGCCTGGGCTAGGTAGCCGAAAATTATCATGCCTTCACCAACTTGGATCACCACCGGAACTCTTGCTTTGGGTGCCATTTCGTACCTGGTGTACTTCGATTACCAGCGTCGCAACTCTCCTGAGTTCCGCAAACAGCTGCGTAACCGCAACAAGAAGTACAACCAGCAGAAAGAGCAGGTTACCAGTGCGGTTAAACGTCAGCAGCAGGCAGAGATCCAAGCGCTTATAGACAACTCATTGGAGCAGTCGCCCCTCCCCACAAACCTCCAGGAGCGTGAGCAGTTCTTCATTGCTGAGATTAGCCGTGCTGACCAGCTCAGCAACGAAGGAAAGTACCTCGAAGCCGCTCTGTCATTCTACCGTGCCCTCCGTGCCTACCCACAGCCAATGGAGATGCTCGGTTTCTATGAGAAGAGCATCCAGCAAAAGGAGGTTTTGGAGGCAGTTCGAACCATGATCGTCATTCGCCCCCCTGCTGACATTGCCTCATTCATGAAGAAGTCGCTCAACGAGACCGTTGAATAGCTTTGAATTTTATTTACTTTAGTACATAGTCGCAGCCAGCCTGCTTAGTTATCATGAACCCCGACGAGATTCGCCAAAAACGGCTGCAGAAGCTCGCCAGCAGCTCCAGCTCGGCTGGTTCTGGCAATTCCGCAGCGAAAGCCGAAAAGGCGGTTGAGGAGGAAAAACCGAAAAAAGTCAGCGTGCCCGTCACCGAAGAGGTGAAAAAGTCGGTGCCTGCCGAGCCTCAGAAGCCGAAGTTAAAACCCCAAATTGCGGTTTCCACACCCCAGAAGGCCTCAATTCGCAGTGTTTTGACCAACCAAGACGGTCCTGAGGTTCAAATTGAGGATATCGATGCGGTTTTGTGGGAAAACCTGCCGCGGAAACCACTCCACCACCTGCAGTCCATTTTCCGCCGGGCCCAGCAGCTGCCTTCGCCTGAGGTCGTTAGAGGCCCAGTCGTTACGATTGCGGTGCTCAGCTGCACTGCTGACCCGAGCGAGGAGATTTTCAACTCGCTGAACTCGTTTGTTATTGATGAGCTGAAGGGCCGCACACTGGACCCGGAGTTCGTGTGCAAGATTATCAACTCCGCAATTGAGAACGAGATGGAAATCCACCCTATGGTGTGGTCGGTGGCCATTGCTGCTTTGGCTACGGTCAGGTTTGGCGACCCGGAAGCCGCACTGCTGTTCAATCTGCTAATGGAGATGCTCGACAACCAGATTATTTCCGATATTCTGCTGGCACTGCCTAAACCACCGCGGGACCCGAAATTGATGCCGGTCATGATCGCCCAGCACACGTTTTTGGGGATGGTTTTAGGCCGGTTCGGGCCCCAGGGCAACGCTTTTTTCGACTCGCTGCCTACTACTCTGACTACAAGCATTGACACCCCAATTGACGAGTTCTACAAAGCGTTTGCGAAGGATTCGGTGCCGGTGGCCAAAACGGGGGCGGGATACGCTGCCAAGCTCGTCACCAAACTGGTCAGGCAGAGCTCCAAGTCTAGACGACTGGTTTTAGACTGGTTCAAGCTTCTGTTGAATGCAAACCACAAGACAGTGGGCTCGAACTGGCGACCGGAGCAGTGCAACGACCTGCAGTTGCTCATTACTGCTCTGCAGTGCCTGTTTCACCTCGCTGACCCGTTTGTCAAACTCGACCAAATCGGCCTGAAGTCACAGCTGGCCAAGATCAGCGATAAGTACTTCGCTAGCAAGGTCTGCTACGACATCAGTGACGAAACCAAGGTCCATGCCAACCAGTCGGCCCCGTTCAACCAGCAGCAGCTCGAGCTGGACCTCAATTTCGTTACGGAGTGTTTTTTTCTAACGGTGGGGATGCTGCATTATGGTGCCTACGCGGCAATTGAGGCCATCCGGGGCGGGGGACGAGGCTCGTTGATGCGGTTTGCCCAGTATATCGAGGAACACACCCGAGCCCAACTCGCCAGTCCACCGGGGAGAGCCGCCCGGCCTGAAGTCAAGCAGCAGCTTACTTTGCGGGTGCTGAGGGCCAAGGCAGCAGTGGCTGGTATCCGGGCTCGGCTTGCCGATTCGGAACTGCTGGGGCAGCTGCTGCGGTTCTCGCTGTTCACGCTGAGCTTCGATGCGAATTTGGCACTTAAGGGGAAGGAAATCACGGCTGCGTACCAAAACCCACCGCCAGAGAGTTTTGCGAGCCTGCCGGAGTTTTTTTTGGAGTCTCCGGTGGTGGTTGCAACTCACGTCATGCTCACCAAGGAGTACTTCCGGGACTCGTCAATGGCAATCCGGCCGGAACTGGGTCTGAACGCGGCCATTCTATTTATGAGCAGCCCTGAATTGGTCTCGAACCCGTTTTTGCGGTCCCGGTTCGCTGAGTTTATTGGCTACGGTGGCAGCGACTTGCCGCTGGTGTCGGGTGGCACGGTTCCTGGACCTCTGGCGGTGTTTTTTACCACCAACGAGTGCAGAACGTACCTGTTGCCGGCATTGATGGCCGTGTTTATTGATATTGAGCGTACAGGACGGAGCCAGCAGTTCTACGAGAAGTTCACTACCCGTGAACTCGTTGCCCAGATCCTCCAAATTCTGTGGCGAGACAACCACTACCAACGTCAACTCACGCTTGAAAGCGAGCAGAAACCGGACTTCTTTGTGAAGTTTGTGGCCCTTCTGTTGAATGACACGACGTTTGTGCTGGACGAGTCGCTGGGGTTACTGCTCAAGATCCACAAAGAACAGCACTCGGGCAGTACCACCACTGCTGCTTCAACCACTGCTTCAACCACTGCAGCAACAACCGAAACTCAAACTGAAACTGAAACTGAACCCGAACCAACCGAACCGGAAACTGATGCCGATGGGGACGTGGAAATGGACGAAGAACCAACCAACTCGGACAGCACTAGACGTCGGGCCAGGAACATGCTGTCATTGTCTACAGAGTACATGACACTGCTTCTCGCATTCACCCAGTCGGTTCCGCAAATCTTCTCTACTCCGGAGATCATTGACCGGTTTGCAGTGATGCTGAACTACAACCTTGCCGCTTTGGTAGGGCCGAGGTGCAGTGAACTGAAGATTTCTAACCCCATTGAGATCGGATTCAATCCCAAACAACTGCTGAGCGATGTTGTGAAGGTGTATTTGGCAATGCGTAAACAGGCCCCGTTTGCTCGGGCCATTGCCAAGGACGAACGGTCCTACAAAGCAGAGATCTTCGCGCGGGCAGCAACGATTCTGCAGACTCACAGTCTTGTCTCGCCAATTGAATTAGACCAGTTCCAGAAACTAGCCGTGCGTGCTGAGCAGGCGTGGCAGGAAACCCAGGAGGAAGATGAGGACTTCGACGACGTCCCGGACGAGTTTTTGGACCCGCTCATGTACACCATCATGGAGGATCCGGTCACTCTGCCCACTTCCAAGGTCAACATCGACTTGAGCACCATCAAAACCCACTTGCTGAGCGACCCAACTGACCCGTTCAACCGGGTTCCTTTAAAGATCGAGGATGTGGTTCGAAATGATGAGCTCAGGGAGCAGATTGCCGAGTTCAAGAGGCAGAAAAGACGTAGCTAAGTTTTATTTATCTGATATATTTCCTCATTAAAGCACCAATATCCCCGCCAAACTGTTCAAATTCAGTGGTTCCGAAACTCAAAGCAAATTCCACCGACTCGCACCACCGAACCGGGGACGTGAGGGCCGTTACACAGCATTCTTGGGCTTCTTGAACGGATAAGTACGGTTTAGCGGTAACATTAGACACAACACCAGCTGCGAATTTCCAGTTGGCAGACTTAACAATCTCCCGCAGGTCCTCGGCTGCCGGTCTCATGTACCGCGAGTGGAACGCACCGGAGACCGGCAGTGGTTTAGCAATAAACCGGTGGTTAGCGGATAATTTGGCCACTAATTCGTTTAGATCCTGAATTTTCCCACTAACAACGGTGGTATCCGGGGAGTTATAGGCTGCAATATCGCAGTTGGCCTCTAAAGCCGCTTGCTTGACCTCCAAGTTCCAAACACCCGAATCAACCCGAATTGGCTTTTTCAACAGAGTCATTCCATTGGGAGCACCAACCATCTTAGCTGCTCGGCTCATTGCCAGTCCACGAGCTCGCAAAAGCCTCAAACCTTCACTAAGGGGCAGCATGCCATTAGCAACAAAACAGCTGTACTCGCCCAAGGAATGGCCCATAAACAGTTTGAAATCGGGATTTTTATGGGATCTGAAGTGTGCAATACTGTTTGCCAGCAGCAAAGGCTGTGCAATCTCCGTAGAGGTAACGTCAACTTCGTTACCGGTTCCCAGCAGCATTCTACCCAGTTCCAAGCCAGGCAGCACGTCTTCCACTTGAGAAACTACAGAATTCGTGATTTCAGGATGTGTACGGGCCAACTCAGCCAGCATTCCGAATTTCTGGAAGCCTTGGCCCGGGAAAAGAGCGGCCCTCATGATTAGAAATTCTGAGGTTGGAAATTCTGATGGAAAATGGAAAATGGAAATTGAATTGGAAAACTGGAAAATTAGAAATAAAGCGGGAGAATTCCCGGTAAGTATTGGGACTGTGAATAAAATCGGTCTGAAAAATTCCCGATCCGATCGTGGATCAGTCCCAATTTGCCATTGCACTATTGTAAGTTTAATATGTAATTATTCACCAACCAGAGTTTTTCAATTGAATGATATCTTGTAACTACCTCGTTAAAGCCACGCACCGGTTTCATGCCTTAAACACTTCGTTTGTCGTATCACACTTCCCAACCCATGTCGAAACGGAGGATCGAATACGTTTTTGGCCCACCCAGGCCGAGTTCTGGCCACTCGTTGGGTGTGAGCTCGCTAATGCTGAGCCAGCAACACTCGCTGACACCCGACAGCTACGCAACGCTGTTCTCGGGCGGTCGTGATGGCCGTATCAATGCGTGGGCTCTGAGCCACGATTCCCCCACAGTCGCAGCAAAAGTCTCGGACACCCACACCAACTGGGTGTTTGCAATGCTTCCATACACCCCCCAGCACGTTGTAAGTTGCTCTGCCGACACCACCGTCAAGCTGTGGGACCTGAACACCAACAGTGTTTCGACAATCGGAAACCACACCGATTACGTGCAGTGTTTGACGAAGTTCGGTACCGATTGTGTGGTTTCGGGTGGATTGGACGAGAAGATCATTGGCTGGGACGTTGAGCTTCGCAAACCGCGGTTCGAGATCAGCACCGACCACTCGATGTACGCTTTGGCAACCACAAAAGAAGGCGAGATCGTGGGCGGGTCTCCCGACGGTGCTGTGAGGCTGTGGGACCCCAGAGAGAATTTGGAACGTTACACTACTAAGTTTATGGAGCACACCGACAGTGTCAGGCGAGTGTTTGTTAGCGGTGACTACATCGTCAGCGGTTCGAGTGACACAACCATTCGAGTGTTCAGCCGACGAATGGGACGTCCGGTGCGTGTGTTCTCGCAGCTTCCACACTCGATCTGGTCCCTGGTTCCTTTGGGCAGCAACGGTTTCGTGGCCGGTGACCGTGATGGAAACATTTTCCGGTGCGACGACTTCGTGAATGGTGAACCGAGGCTTGAGATCTCGCACAGTATTCCGGAAGGTGGTTTAAAGGGAATCTGCTTGGATGTCGAGACCCAGAACTGCTGGTGTTCGACACCTTTCAGTCCCGACCTGCGGAGACTCGAGCCCCAGCAGGACCAAACCGGCAAGGAAATCGAGGTTTTGAAGGGCCATGATGGGCTGAGGAAGCATCGGTTGCTGAACGACAAGTGTCGGGCATTGATTGCTGACACCAGAGACAATGTCAGCATGGTTGATTTGCTGAGTGCACGACCAATTGACTTCCACCGGAAGCTGCCGCCTGGTTTGAGCAACGAGGACCTTGACGATGCTCTGGATGAGATTTTGCAGGAGGTCAACACGATGGATGTGCTCGACAACTGGTGCCAGGTGCAGACCAGGGCCGGTCAGATCTGTGTGACTTTGGACCGAAGAAGTATCAACAACACGGAGATCTATTTGGATGAGCTGATCGAGCATGTGCAAAAAATTCAGAAGACCCCAGTACCCTCGCCGGTCCACTCGCCGTTGTCAACTCCCACCACGTCGTTTTTGCGAAGACCGAACTCGTCACCGGCGGTTTCAAGAGTTACGAGTTCCAAGTCACTGCAAGAGGTTCTGCACAGGGATGCTCTGCGACAGCAAAAGAAGCTGGGAACCGGCCAGGGACAGGCGAAATTCTACGATCCTGATGAGGAGGAAGAGGAGGAAGAGGAGGACGATACCGCAGATGATGAGATCAGGATCAATTTGGGCAACTACGTGCTCGAAAACCTTTTGAGGGGTGTTATAACTCGCAAGCGTGAGGAGTTTGAGAAGCTGCCGGCCAAACCGGAGAAGCCGGCTCCGGCACCTATTCAGCAGTCAGCACCCAAACCGGATGAAAAGCTAGAGAAGAAACGTCACCGGTTCTTTCACAAGCTGCTCGGAAAGAATAAGAAGAAGGAGGAGGAGCCTGCACCTAAGCAGGAGGTCAAGAAGGACTCAAAGCCTGCTACTCACGATGCCAATGGGAAACCGCTGACCGCCCAGCAGATCAAGCAGAACTTGCAGGAGAAGCAGCAGACGGAGACCGACTCGCAGACTTTCGACGATGCTTGGGCTCGTGCGAAGCGAGAACACATCTTCACCAGTGCCGACCCGGAGGCCCCGACCCCCAACTTTTTGAGTCCTCAGGCCAGGCTGATTATCACGGAGATTGTGCCTGGTGCAGGTGCTCCAACGGAGATTTTCAGCACAACTGTGGGTACATTGATCAACAACAGCTCTGAGGCCAATAGCATCGAGCATGCCCTTCCTGGATGGGTGGGAGACGCTGTGCTTCTTGGTAAACTCAAGATCAAGCAGCCAATCCGAGTGGGATTCTCGGTGATGCCTGCAGACAAGACTGACCCTGAACTCAGTAATGAAAGTATCCGTTTGATGGCTATTGGAATGCTGAGAGCACGCAAGATCATGGCATTCACTGTGAGCCAGCTTCAGAAATCACATATCCTTTCTGAGAAGGCTTCTGAGTATCTGCCCGAGGAACTCATCTCCCTGACTTGTGAGGGACAGGAGATTTCCGCTTTAACAACTCTGGCAACTATACGAACACGCATCTGGAGAAACGGTGGAGACGTGGCAATGCTTTATTCTATTAAAAAGAAAGTTTAGTATGTATTTCATAGTTTAGGTGCTGTATTCTTAATGACTGTTGGATATTCATACTGGCCATTAAACCGGTAGGCTTATTGCAAGTCACGTATCGCAGATCGGATTGCGACATATGAAAAACCTGGACCCCATATGCACTTGAATGACACTTCCGAATCTGGGGTGAAAGAAGGAAATAAGAAGAGAAAAATGTATTTTTTAATTGTGTTTAGATCAACATTGGATAGATAAATGGACAAAAGTTCATATTTCCGAATTAATTGAAAAATAACGTTGTTCTGGAGTAAAATGTCAACAATTTCTATTTAGGTCTTATCTGTTAAGGTTATGGGTTACAGGAAGATATGAAGAGCTTGTCGGTTCACCTCGCCGTTTAAGGGGGCTAAAATGCCAAAAAGTTTAATAATATGGCAAGGTATTGGCTTGAATTGCTTTTCTTTTTTTAATTAATCTAATAAGGAATGTATTAATCCAATTGCGGCCTCCAGCATTTTTGGGTATCTGAATGCACAGGGTTGGTTATTTTCCTTCGGATTTGTTATAAAATCCGATCGGGAACCTTCTTGTCTAAAATTTAATAATGGAGTTCACGATTAACGACAAATCCTATATTTTCAGGTTCTTAAATTACTTATCCAGTTCCAAATTGTCTGACGGTGTGAAGGAAATTCAAAAAACCGTGAGTGAATGGAACGAGGGAGGTGGTTCAATCTTAGCTGAAGGCCTTGAAGATGAGATTGTAACTGTTAGGCTATACTCTGAGCCACCTAATGGTGAAACTTTTAATGAAGACAGTTTCGTTAAAGAATTGACATTCAAGGGAGACACGAACGGTGCAGACTACCACTCAGCAACCAAAGGATACTATGATAAGTATTCTGGCTCCACTATTGGTGATGGTTTTGAAATATTTAAGCAGCTCGAACCAAAAATGTCTGTTAAATTCCGAGATTACACTGTGCTAAAGCTTAAATACGATCTGTTTGCATAGATATAGATGCTCATATTAAACAAAATTTAGGTTCAGACATAACCACTCTCGATAGCTCAGTTGGTAGAGCGAAGGACTGTAATGGTTAGTTGTCATCCTTAGGTCGTGTGTTCGAATCACACTCGGGAGATTTCTTTTTATATGCTGTGGAATTTTTGTGAGCTGAAACACCCTAGACCAGATCCCCAAAGAACGCGATCTATTAGGGTAAAGTAAAAGGGCTAAAGCAACGGTGTTCAACTCTGAAACGGCTACTCGGGACCTGTGCAGAATTCAGCATTTCTTTTTAAATTAAGGTTTGATTTTCATGACTTCGAATGATTTTAATGCACTTGTGTATCTTACGATGCGTTAGACCTGATTGAAAAATTTCCGAGATTTTTTTTTAAAAAGTTAACCTGCTTTGTTTATTTGCAGACCCGGTTTACTCTACTTGATGCATTAAATATTATGCACCAGCGTCTATAAGTGTTCATAGAAATTCTATTCTATTCATGGATTGTTAACACAGAAATATAACTCAGTGTGAGCTTGAAAAAATCCTCTGTAAAAAAAAAGGTTTTTCCCTTTGTTTTTTAGTTGAAAAAAAGTTGTTTGTGTAACAACTCTTTCTAGGAGCGTGTGTTGATTCGCGAGTCAGAGGTGATTATGTTTAGTTGTCAAAGTGAGACATTTGTGGCAATGTTAAGGCATTGTTTACAATTTCACTATTTATAGAAGCTGGGAGTAGGTAACTGAAACACGCTAAATCGGAATTTATAGATGACCACAAACATATTATCATACGTCTATACGAGGTGTTCCATTAAAAAAAAATGAACACGTTACTGAAAATGCCCCTTAATGACCATCTACATATTAAAATCAACTCTCAACTGCGATCTCCGTATAGAAGAGACTCATTAAGCCAAAGGGAACATAACCAACAGCAAAGTATTACTTGCAATAACCGCAAACGGCTGTCTGTAATCAGTGGAAACCATACCAACATATACGGGGAAAATCGCAGCAATCACGTACCAGAGTCTATTCAAGTTACATCTGCTGAGGGAAATGAAATTGTTTCTAACTCGAATACGTATTTTGATGACTTTCTTCTTAATGTCAGTCCAAGTACAGAGTCATTTGCTGAAAGCCCTGAAGAAATTCAGAGGTTTGATGCTTTTCTCAATGATGACCAGCTCTTGGTTCAAGAGCACGGCTCAAATAATATGTATTCTTGCAATGGATTTGAAGCTGGGCTTATTGGAACTAAGTCACCGCTTGAGCCAGGCACTGAGTATACAATTGAAAGTAAAAAAGAAGTGAATGATGGTTTAATATATTCAAAAACCCACTATAGCGATTTACTCTCCATTGTTGATTCTCAATACAATTCGTCATCAGAGAATAGCAGTCAAAGCAGCAATATGCCGTCAATTAGTGTTGCAAAGCTCAATGATTTGCAATCCGAAGACACTGCATTTGTTTCAAAGTCAAAAACAAGGTACTCATCTACTGAAGACAGAGCCCTGAGAAACATGTATGCAGCAGGCTTAGGATGGCCCGTCATCGGAAAAGTAGTCAGGAAAGCGGGCTCAGTGCAGAACCACTATTCCAATATTAAGGATTTTTCTGGGAATCAAGGAGATAAATATCTGAACCACAGAATTGACCAAGTGCTGAAAGATGGCTTGAAAACACTCATTGAGGACAAGAACACTTTTCCAGACGATTATAGTCGGTATGAAAAGATGTCTAGCACTCTAAGGGGTCTAGAAAATAAAATTCTTGAATCTGATGTGATCTACGAGAATGCTATAAAAGTGAAAAAGACGATAGCTAATGACAAAAAAAAAAGAAAAAAAAGAAAGAGAAAATAAAATTTGATTATAAATTCTTTCTATTTCCTTAATTTTTTTAACGTTTCAATACTTTTTGGTGCATTGAGGACCGTATATGCCACTGCACACTTAGATATTAGTTTGCTAGATGATATAACGGATAATAGTGATCAGCACAAGGTTCAATAAAGGGCTTGTGTGTCCCTTACTAATAGTTGTATATCACATTAGTCATGTTCAATCCAACAGAGTCTTTTAGTACCGGTATTGGGTAACAGATATATAGGTTTATTAACTGGTGCCTGGGTGTCGTACTTCAACACCGTTGACCTCAATGTGGGTTGGGGTGTATTATGCAATCGGGGCAGGGGCACTCCACGAATTACGTAGTTTAAAGCCTAGCCTGGAATCCAATTTGATCTACACAGCAGCACAAGCAAAATGAGGGAGAGTCGTGCCGCCTTGTATGTTCTGCTACTGATTGTGGGATCCCTACTTCTCACTATTGTCTCTGTTGTTCTCTCACTGTGCAAATATGGTGATGGTTTCCTGGTTTTCCTCGTCGCCTTAGGTATGCTTATTGCTGCCCTTGTTCTGTATGCCCGAGGTCTCTACAATGCCCTTGGTACTACAGAAACCGCCCCCCTGATAGCTGACGAATCTGCATGACTCGCTACAAAATGATAAATGAGAAACGAGAAACGATAAATGATTTAACGAATATGTACCTAAACCTCTATAGCCCCATGATCACCATCAGTACCGCCTATTTCGCGAGTAGCTGATCTATTATCTCAATTGTACAAGCCCATAATATTTTATAAGGCGCCCATAATATTTTAAACCAACTGAAGCGGGATCGGATTAGATGACTATTATATCCGCAGCCCCAGGCGATATTAGCACATTCCTTGCCCTAAAACGACATCATACTCCACAAGATACGGGCATGGTGTGGGGTTAGAGGTTTGGGGACCTTATCGGAAATTGCTATATAAACAGTGTGTAACTGGTCAGAACTCTATATTTCTTAACAATGATTAAACGATACGCTAAACTCGCTGCTATTGCCGGTGTTGCCGGTGGTAGCCTCTTTATATTCAAAGAGGTTCTCCTACGTCAAGGCCGACCTCGATCAATTAGAACGCTTTCAAGTATTGCAAATGATAACTTAGACACCAGCTCTCAAGATCTTTGGAAGCCCAGTAAAGTGCATACATTTCCACGAGCAGCAGATGCAGACACCTACCACGGGTACGTCAGTATAGTAAAGCAGTGGATTCCTGGTAGTAAGTGACCAAGACCAATTGCATGCATTTTCAACACATTTTACTTCATTATCATTTATTTATATATCCTACAAGAGCTTATTTTGTTCATTAGTTGTTTCAGTGTTCTCACACTGGTCATTTCACACACTGGTCAAGTCTAATTTTAAAGTTACATACTTACGGGTGATAAGTAACTACCACACCATTTATCTAAAAAAGTCCAAACCACCAAACTGTGTCATTGAAAGCCTTGTCCTTAGCAATCATTTCCCACTTCTGGTTCGGATCGCCACGGTTAGCGAAACCGTGAACGACACCGGAAGTGAGACTGATGTAGTAAGTAGCCTTAATCTCCTTCAGCTTCGACTCCGTCTCGAATCTCGAGGTTTGGGGGAAGATTTCATCGGTTTCGGCCGAGGAAATAAGAAGAGGCTTCTTAATAGCTGCCACTTCGTCCATAGTGACGAACGAAGGGTGAGCAACTGCACCTACATCGATCTCACCGGGGAGCAAACGCACAGTGTACTTAGCACCGAAACAGTGGCCCAACGAAGCGATGAACTTCGGCTTGATCTCCTGTTTAATGTACTTTAAAGCAGCAGTTGCAATTGGCTCGGTTACCTCGAGATTGTGCTTACCCAGCCACTCCGGGGTGACAGGATCGCCGAGTTTCAAAGCATCGCCGAAGAAAATGTCGGGAACAACGACGTAGAAACCTTTGGCAGCGTAGGAATCAGCAAGCAACTGAGCATTCAGGAAATCAGGACCGAGAATGTCAGTGAAGTAGAGCAGAACACGCTCGCTAGTCTTGTCACCAGAGGTGTAAGTACGAATTGAGTTATCGATGTTAATAAACTCTCCAGAAGGAGTTCCGGAGTGCTTTACGCCAGCAGTGCAGCAATTCTGAGGAGCCTTCGAAGCCATTGTGATTTATAAGCGTGCAACGTGAACTACATAAAAACCAGCAAAGATGTGTACCAACGGTATACCCACCCAATTGAGAAGCAAAAAACAAAAAAAAAATGCCTTGAAGTTCAAATTTTAAAATTAATGAAACAAACAAATTCAATTAAATAAAAATCAGAAACTAAATTCTCGTAAAACTCCTGTAATCACAGGCTTCCTGAATTCCCATAGTACACTACATACCGTCAGGACCCTTTTCCATTTCGTTTGGAAATTTTCAGCTCACGACATGGACACCTCAAAAGAGACCACGAAGCTGTGGCGGGTGTTCAGGACCACGAAGGAGCTCGTGCGGGACCGCGGGTACAATGTCGGCCAGGCAGACATCGACATTTCCCTTGAGGAGTTCAAAGCCCAGTGCTGCACGCCCGAAGGCACTGCCATCAGGTCGAAGATGAACTTCCAGGCCCTTCCAATGCCCGAGACGCTCGAGAAGTTCCCCGATACCGGCTCGATTTGGGTCAATTTCTGTGACGAAGCGAGTGTAGGCGTGAAGACCATGCGCGAGTTCATTCTTCTGGTTGCAAACAAGCACTTCTCAAACGCGCTGTTTGTGTACCAGACATCCATCACACCCGCTGCACAGCGTATGATCCCCACCGTTGCCCCCATTGTGATCGAAACCTTCCAGGAAAGCGACCTTGTGGTGAACATTACGAAGCACGTCCTTGTGCCCAAACACATCGTGCTCAGCGATGCAGAGAAGAAGGAGCTGTTGGTGAAGTACAGGCTGAAGGAGAGCCAACTTCCTCGAATTCAGGGACTCGACCCGGTGGCACGATACCTCGGGCTTAAGAGAGGCCAGGTTGTGAAAATCATCCGCCGGTCGGAGACGAGCGGACGCTACGCTAGTTACCGTATTTGCTTGTAAAATGTAATAGTAATGGTAGATTATTTGCTAATTTTTCACTATTTAGGTGTGGGGCTGCCACAAACTGGGGTTAGTAATGTTTACCGTTGGAATCATCGGCCTTGGGGCGATGGGCCGCCTTTACGCCCGAAAACTGAGCGAGGCAGGCACTCGTGTGGTTGCGTGTGACCAGCCTCGGAACTTTGAAGAGATGCAGGCCGAATTTGCTGGTTCTGGTGTTGAGATTCTACAGGACGGCCACCTCGTTTCTAGACAGTCGGATTTCATCATCTACTCGGTCGAGGCCAGCAACATTGACGCAGTAGTGAGGCTGTATGGCCCCAGTACGAAAACAGGCAGCATTGTGGGTGGCCAGACCAGCTGCAAGGCCCCCGAAGTGACGGTGTTTGAGAAGTACCTCCCCAGTGACGTGAGCATAGTGACGATTCACAGCATGCACGGTCCCAATGTGAGCACCAAAGGCCAGCCACTGGCAATTATACCCGTTCGTGAAACCAACCCGAGTGCTGTGGAATTGGTGGTGAATACTCTAGAGTGTTTCGAGTCGAAAATGGTGTTTCTCACTGCTAAGGAGCACGACACCATCACTGCTGACGTGCAAGCGGTGACGCACATGGCCTTTTTGGCCATGGGAACGGCCTGGATGAACAACCAGCAGTACCCATGGAAGAATTCGCGGTTGAGTGGAGGCCTCGAGAATGCCAAAATCAACATCGCTTTGAGGATCTACAGCAACAGCTGGCACGTCTATGCCGGTTTGGCCATCACCAACAAGCAGGCACATGGGCAAACACTACAGTATGCGAACTCAGTGACTGCTCTGCTCAAGCTCATGGTCTCTAACGAACGTGAGGCATTGAAAACCAGGCTGTATGCTGCCCGAGACTACGTTTTCCAAAAAGTCATTGAGGACCCGAGACACAGTTTGCTGCTTCCGGACCACCTTCTTGGCCAGTTCTCGCTAGCCAATGATGCCCAACCAGCAATCAGGCAGCAGAACTCGCACCTCTCGATTCTGAGTATTGTTGACTGTTGGTACCACCTAAAGATTATCCCGTACGACCATATGATCTGCTCCACCCCACTGTTCCGTATCCTTTTAGGGGTGACGGAGTACCTGTTTATGACGCCAGGAATGCTCGACCGGTGCATTGAGGACTCGGTATCGTCCTACCGGTACCGAGGCGACGACATCGAGTTCGTTGTGGCTGCTCGAGCATGGGCCAAGGCGGTTGGCAATGGCGATTTCGAGGCCTATAGGCTGATGTTCGAGGAGACCCAGCAGTTTTTCGCCCACATGTTCAAGGAGGCCAGCAAGATTGGCAACGAAATGATCAGGGCCATCCACACCCACACCATGGAAAAGAAAACGTTGGAAACAGAAGTGGAAAAGAGCTAGAAACTACGTATTATTTATTCTCGGGCAACTGAACCACATTTTGTGCTATTTCTGCATCGCCATACACCAGGAAACCAGCCCGGGGTTGGACGTTCCAGTGCAAAACCATTCTAACTTCACGGTCAGGGCCACCGAACTTCTTCTGCAGGTCCCACACGTTGTATTTTGATGCAGTTTGGCGGAGTGTGATGTTTGCTTTGTCCACCGAGGAGACAATTCGGTCCCAAATCACCACAGAGTTGCCGCTTTGGACACCGGTTTTAGGGCTGGTGGTGTTGTAGTCGGCAGTGACGTACACAAAGACCTGTTTGGTGTTCCAATTCCACAGGGGGGTCAAATCGGCCTGCATGTCGAACCGGAAAAAAGCATTTTCTTTGGGACGGTTCGTGCTGCCACCGTAGCGTCGCGAGGTCTGCCACTGCATGCGAGGATGCACGTTCTTTATGTCGCCAGTGAGGCTGAACGCACCGCTCCAGTACAACTGGCTCCAACTAATTAGTGCAACAAATACGGTAGCAAGGGACACGGCATACGTGAACTTCCCGAAGGCCTTTTGGGTTCGTCCAACAAACGTGTCCATGGGTTGGGAACACTGTTGGTGCAGTAGTTAAATAAGTGCAGTGGAATCAGCAGGGAGTAGTGCTGTGCAGGAGGAAATATATTATTATAACAATTTTAGCAGCAATTTTAGTGGAATTAAAGAATTATAATAAAAATAGTAGTAGCAGTTGCTGCGCTGCGGAAGTCATAAAATAAGGTAGCTTAGTGTGTCGGCGAGTTTAGTGTATTTAGGTAATTAGCAGTGATCAGCAGTGATACTCAGTGATATTCAGTAGTTAGAAAAGGTAGAGTAGATGTTGAGCAACAATTGAGCACTTGAGCAGTACTTGAGTAGCAATAGCGTAGAACTTGAGTAGCAATTGAGTGAGCAGCACTTGAGCACTTGAGCAATACTTGAGCACGATCAGATACCTCCATAGTAGACAGTACCTATTTAATAGCAACTAACATTTAACACAATTGACCAGAGCGCAGGAGATAAAAAAATATGCGAACTAACAGCTAAATTACAAGCAAGAAATCATAATGCCCTGATTTTTCTAATAGTAGAACAAAAAACACGTATTTTTTTTGTCAGAATGGAAAAATTACCTTGTGTCCTTTACCCCGCTAACAATTATCTCTCAACTCTAATGAAATGCTCAGCCCTCGCGGCATTTAGAACCACCCATAAATTTAAATTACTAATAAGCACGTTGGTCCCCCACATACACACACATTATGCTCGATACTCTCACTCAAGTGGTTTTGCCGCTTTCGCAGCGGTACTACCTTAAGATGAGCCTTTTGGTGGTTGTTTTAGTGCTTGTCTCCATTCCCCTGGAAGTAGGCGTCCCTCCTATCTTCTGGAAGTTCCGTTTAGACAACAAATACATACAGTATCCCATGATGACCGAGCACGTTCCGGTTGGGATGCTTGCAATTTACAGTATTCTGCTTCCTGCAGTTTTAATTGTTCAATGTGGCTTCATTGAGCCGAGGTTCAGACCATACACCGCAGTTGCCGGCCTGGGCTTCATTCTGGCCATTGTCAGCACTCTTTTCGTTACTGACGTGTTCAAGCTGATAATTGGCAACCACCGACCGGATTTCATTGCTAGATGCATGCCCAAGGAGGGATTGCCCACTAACAAAATGCTTTCTGTTTTCGAAGCATGCACTAACCCGAACTGGGGAGTTGTTGTTGAGGGATGCAAGAGCACACCCTCAGGCCACTCTTCGCTGTCTTTCTCTGGCTTGCTGTTTGTTTCTTTGGTGCTCAACCGAGTTCTTTCGAAGCGATTTCCTCGAGCGGTTTGCTTCATCCCACTACTGCTTGCAGCCTACATTGCATTTACTCGTATCATCGACCATCGCCACCACATTCTGGATATAATTTCCGGCTCGCTTCTTGGTAGTGCAATTTCGTACACTGCATTCACATTCTCCGTTGAGAAGTTCGCTAAAGAGGAAGCCCGTGAGGAGGTTCGTGAGGAATTCGTATAAACCAACTATTGTAGTTTTCTTTTATATATTTAATTATTCTCCTCGCAAATTTATACGGAAAAAACAGTTACTAGCAAATACATGTATTGCATTATTACTTTACTTTAGCGTGTGGTTTGTAGTTTAATCACCAGGGTGAAATACTACTAGGGTTTTAGGGCTATTACTAATTGAGAATTTTTCACTCAAACCCCTCTCCCATCACCCTAGAATTATTCACCTCGATTTCTGCTTCGATCACCAATCTCGAATTGTAACAATGAGTTCGGCTAAGTCTGTTGGTTCGAAGTTCCGAGTCTCTCTCGGTCTTCCTGTCGGCGCTGTTATGCAGTGCGCTGATAACACTGGTGCCCGTAACCTCTATGTCATCTCCGTCAAGGGCATTGGTGCCCGTCTTAACCGTCTTCCCGCCGCTGGTGTTGGAGACATGGTCATGGCTACCGTCAAGAAGGGTAAGCCCGAGCTCCGTAAGAAGGTTATGCCTGCTATTGTCGTTCGTCAGTCCCGCCCTTGGCGCCGGAAGGACGGTGTCTTCCTTTACTTCGAGGACAACGCCGGTGTCATTGCTAACCCCAAGGGTGAGATGAAGGGCTCTGCCATTACTGGCCCTGTTGCTAAGGAGTGTGCCGACCTTTGGCCTGGTATTGCTTCTAGTGCCGGTGTGGTTGTCTAAACATAAATATTTAATAACTATAGTATTGGTCAGCGAATCGTTTCATACTACTTTCTTGCTTGCTTCCTTTTTCCATTTCTTTAAAAAAAACATATGGAAGGACTTGACTTGAACTGGGAGTATGTGGATATTCCAGAACCTAGTGACTGTCGAGTAGCCGAGCTGAATTTCGATGGCTTGCTGTCAAACCCGCTTAAGGTTCAACAGGACGGTGGGGCTGCTGGGTGTGGTGGTAAGCTATGGCCTGCGGGTGAGCTGCTTAGTCGGTACTGGATTCGCCAACCGACTTTAAAGTACAAAAAAATACTTGAACTGGGAAGTGGAACCGGCCTAGCAGGCTTGGCTTTGGCTCTTGGCCACCCAGAGGCGCAAGACACCGAGGTTTATATTACTGATCAAAGCAATATGATGGATTTGATGAACTGCAATATTGAGCTGAACAATGAGAGTGCTCGAGTTCACGCCGAGGTTCTTGATTGGGGCAAGCCATTACCAGATTATTGCAATGATGTGGATTTGGTGTTGGCTGCCGACTGTGTTTACCTCGAAAGTGGATTTCCTTTATTGGAAAAAACCCTCTTGGACCTAACCAAAAAAGATGATGTCCCGATCATTATGGCCTACAAACGCCGTCGCAAGGCCGATAGGTTGTTTTTCAAGGCCATGAGACACAATTTCGAGATCAGCGAGATCACCGATTTCCCTGAATTCCCTGAATTCCACCGCGACAGCGTTTTTTTGTTCGCAATGAAGCGTAAACGTTAAACCTACTTGTACATAAAATGTGGTTAGGTAGAAAAACCACTCTATGCATTATATCATTACGAAAAAAAGAAAGGCAAATTGTATGTATTTTATAAATGCTGAATTGATCACGCCCGCGTGACCTGTCCACGGTCTTGTTCCATCTCATACTCGTACTCGACATTACGGCGTTTGGATTTAGGCTTGGAGGCTTTCACACGCTTCTTGGGTTTCGGCTTGTCCTCATCATCGCTTCCATCACTTCCATTGCTGCCATCGCTTCCGTCGCTTCCGCTATCGCTGCCGTCGTCTGATCTATCCAGCCATTTCTCGATGTCCTCCACATCAACGAGGTCATCATCGTCCTCATCATCCTCAACAAACTCGAGTTCGCCTTCCTCCTCGAGTTCCTGTTCCTCTTGGACTTCTTTATCTTTGTTCATGCCAGCCATTACCTTCTTCCAAACGGCTTCGTCAACGTTCAATGGCTGCTCACCATATGATCCGTTCTTCAGTCGGTCAAGAAGCTCGCGCTCAATTGCACGCTCAAGTTTCGCGGCAACCAATGCTTTGCGCTCTCTTGAGGCTTCGCGTCGTTTGACTTTTGAGGATTTGGTGGTGTAGTGACGCTCGTCCTGCTGAAGTGCCAATCGACGTTCTGCAAGCTGAACTTGGGTTAGCCTCGTGAGACGTTGCTTACAGCGGTCAATCAATCGCTCGGGCCAGTAAACAAGATGCTCATCAAGTTGCTTTTGAGCCTCATCGTAGTCTTTGGACAACTTCACACGCTGCCACCATTTATTAGGAAGATGCTGACGCTCAGGCGTCTTCATGTAGAGATATATCTGTCCATCAATGTTGCGAACCGTCGCGTATTGTGAATTAGCCAGGGGACAAGTGATTCGTGAACACACACCAGTAACATTGTATTCATTACGACAAAAACTCTCCTCCTGGGGGGTAGTAATTTTAAAAGCACAGAACTGGTTATTGATAACCGTCCAGATAACATCGTCGGAACAGGATGCCATTGTACCTATTTTCTTTTAACACTTCAAAGGGTGAAAAAAGGTTTAAAAATATGTGAATATTTTTTGAGGGTAGGGGCTTGTTACAGCCATATAATTTTTCAAAAGTGATATATGAAATATTTAAGACCAAAAACATCAATTGGTCCATAGTGGGCACTGTAAATGTCATGCCTATTTAGTATTTAATATTTGGAGACGCTGAACTTTGAAAATGTTGAGAAAAAGACGCATTTACATATTATTCATAGCTTAACCTGATCTGACCTATAAGAAAGCTATAAATTCATAAGACGATAACATATTTTCATCTTGATAATCAATGTTATATTAGAGTAATTGGACGTCGCAGCCAACGAATGTAGCTTCAACTATAAAATAATATCATAATTCCTAGTGAATTTAAGTGCCGGACTATTAATTCATTTTTCCCTGGAGACTATTTCAAAATATATATATACTGTTTAGCTGCGCTGATTTTTAGCTACGGTAACTTGAGATATTTTATTTATTTTGCCAAAATACCTCAAGCTACAGTTGTATCTTGTGATTAGCCAATAAAGTTCGTCTAGTTTTCGATTATATATTGTCTTTCCAATAAGGGTGCCCCTAATGCTACAGGGGGGCTGATGGAAGTAACATTTGTTCGGGTTCTGCGGGCTTTACATGCATATTCGTTCGTTCGCTGCTTATTAACATATAGACTCAACTAACACAGTGGAATTAGTCAATAGCCTTGAAAATAATAAGTATTTTATATTGCCGTATAAATAATACATCGATATTTACCTATCAAAGTGAAAAAATGTATTTAAGAAGAATTACCGAAGCGCAATATAACTGCATACCTATTTTTATATGATATGCATATGAAAACATTTTACTTTGCCCATTTGCGGGGATATATCAGGGCACACATACCGTGATTAATAATATTAGCTTTGATAAAATTTAACCTGATATATATTCGTCTAAATTTTCGAAATTGCGTTTGTAAATTTATTTAGCGTAAGGTTTACTATTTATAAATATAAAACGAGCGTAAAACGATTTCATATTAACAAAATACAGTAACCTCTGGATTTCCCCATGACTAATATTTTTACAATCTGACGAAAGTATGGTGTAATACTTCGTTTAGAAAATACATCATCCAGGTGCATATAGTATACATGTTATCAAAATGAGTGATTAGTTTAATGATAAGAGAACTTCAATGTACACACCACGATTAATTAATATCTAATATCATAGTTAAATCTTTAAATCTTGCTATAACATTACATTTTTTTCACTCTAAACATGATATGTTATTATATTTTGTTCTTCGAACTGACATGAGCAGTTTCCCGTTTGGTGACGAAGTGCTTGAAAAGAATTCATAGGGTTCTGCAAGGTGTATATAGAAAGAAAAGTATGTAATTACCCATTACGTTACCTGGGTAATCTCAGTGCAAAAGACCGATAGTCACTAAACTATAAAACCTTCTAGTAAAGCAAGTTCTGTTCAATCTAAGTGAGCCATACTTTATATAATTATAGTGATTAATCTCTATTATTACGATAGTATGAACCTTTCTTTCTAGTTAGGGTTGGGCAACTTATCTTTTATCTGTAACCTTTTCCAGCAGATCGCAATCGTATACGCAGCCCTTGGTAGACTGTGAGATATTATATAACAAACCTATATCGCACACTGCATATTCTTATCGATCTCTAGAAACTCATGAGTGAGTTATCTTCGATTGAATCTAAGACAAAGAAACAAACCACTCTTGTACTTAATGATTCTTTAGAGAAAGTTACTGCTATCTCCAATGATGATTCTTTTGGCCATGCTGGTGAGTTCAGCAATGAGGATCTCGAGATTATCTCTGAACACTTAGATGATCGCAATTTGGAGGAGAATTTGAAAATCCTTAATGACGCACTTGTAGAACACAATCGTGATTCAAGTTTGGATTCTGGCTATTATGAGGCTCTCACTGACCTTGCTGTTGGACCTTCCTCTGGTGAGAGTCAGTACAATTGGGAGCAACGAGTTAAATTTGAGGCATTCCTGATTTACGACTGGTCGATATACAGACAGGTTCGTGCAGTCACTAGGCCCATTGATGAGGAGGACAATGGAAATGAATATGAGACTCTTCGTTGTTATATCAATGGCATTGCCTGGTCTTGTTCCGGCTCAGTTCTTGCTACTTTCTTCAATATTCGTTTCCCAGGAATTGTACTCCCTAGTGTTGCACTCCAGATTTTGATTGCGTACACTGGTAGGCTTTTTGAATATATTCCTGGTTTCTCTTTTCCTATTTGGAGGGGGAAACGTATCCACTTTGGTAACGGGAAATGGGGGTTTAAGGAACAAATGCTTGCTACTTGTGGTATGGGAGTCGGAAATACGGCACCCTACTCGCAAAATGTTGCTATCGTCATGTCGAATAACCAATTCTACAATTCTCCCAGTGCGCAAGGAAATTTCGGATTTATTATCATGTTAACGCTCTCCACAAACCTTATGGGATTTGGCTTGGCTGGACTATTCCGTGTGTTTCTTGTTTACCCGGTTCAACTCATTTGGTACTTGACATTACCCAGCATTCGACTTTGCCGTGTCTTAGTTGAACCTGAGCCAAGAGAGAATATTAATGGATGGACACTTAGTGGCTACTGGGTGTTCTGGATTGCCACCATTTCGAATTTCTGTTGGTACTGGATCACTAATTACGTTTTCACGTTCTTCTCATACCTCGATTGGATGGCTTGGATCAATCCGAACGACAACAATTTGTTGATTATTTGCGGTGTTGCTACTCCTTATACTATGGGCTATAATCCCTTCCCTACATTGGACCCGAACGTTGCAGGCGTTGCATCAATGATGCAGCCTTTTTTCGCGACGTCGAATCAAATTATTGGTATGATTTTAGCCGGTTTAGTGGTAATTGGAATGTATTACCAAAATACCAGTTGGACAGGCTATTTTCACATTAACAGCAACAGCCTCTATAACCGTTTTGGAGGAAGGTACCAAGTATCCAAAGTTCTTGACAAAAATTACATGCTTGATAAAGAAAAGTTCCTCGAATATGGATTGCCCTTTTGGTCTGCTGGCAACCTCGTTGCCTACGGCTCTTTTTTTGCTTTTTATCCAGCAGTTATTGTACATTCGATTCTGGAGTACTACAAGACCTTAATGTACTCTGGTGTTGTATTTGCGAAGGTTTTAAGAAATCCAAGGAGTGCTCTTGCTAGCTTTGATGACAGATTCAGCCGCGCTCAACGTAAATATAAGGAGGTTCCTGAATGGTGGTATATGCTGTTCTTGGCTATCTGCCTTGGATTTGGTATCGCTACAGTCAAACACTATGATTTCAGTAATACTCCAGTGTGGACTATCTTCTTTGCTGTCGGTCTCTCAGCTGTTTTCATGATTCCCTGTGGTATCTTGTATGCTAAGACCAACTCCCAGATCATTATTAATGTTCTTTATGAGCTTGTTATTGGTCTCGCTATTCCCGGTAATGGTTATGCCTTGATGGTCTCAAAGGCTTACGCTACCAATTTCATGGTCGAGACTGATAATTTCATTGGCAATTTGAAGATTGGCCACTATGTTGGTATTAAGCCTCGTGCAATGTTCCGTATTCAGATTCTGAGCGCAATTGTAAACTCATTTGTTCAGGCTGGCCTTATTACTTGGCAGACCCAGCCAGGCGCCATTCCCAATATGTGCTCACCTGAAAATATCCGTACTAACAAGTTCATTTGTCAAGCGCAGCGCACGTACTTCAACGCTGCTGTTCAATGGGGAACTATTGGTCCTAAGCGTATATTACGTGATTTGTATCCCGGCATGCGCTACTCATTCCTGTTTGGTGCCTGCTTCCCTCTTCCGTTCTACTTCCTTCGTCACTTTATCCTAGCTTATGCTCGCCGTCATGAATTATCTAAGGTTAAGGAGGGTGGCTCTCGTTTCCGGAACTGTGGACTAGTTCGGTGGTTTATCGGCTGTGAGTGGTCCACATATATAAACGAGTTGGTCATTCTAAACGGGTGTCTGAGCTGGGGCTCAGCCAACCTGCTGTATTACTGGCCCCTGGTTCCCATTGGCTACCTATTTTCTTCGTATCTTCCAAAGTACTATCCAAGGTGGTGGGCAAAGTACAACTATCTTATTTACTCAGGAACAAACATCGGAATTGCATACTCGGCACTTATTGTGTTCTTTGCACTGCAGTATAAGAATATTCCTGACTGGTCATGGTGGGGTAATAATGACGGTGTTGGATTGGCGGACGTACCACGCTTGAATGCCACAGCATTGGCTCCTGACGGATTCGGACCAACAAGTTGGAGATATTAAAATCAATTTCCCCAACTAGCCTGCAACTAATTGTTAAATACTATATACTGTTACAAAATAATAATTATATTCTTCGAATTAATCATTTGTATAAGCTCAAATCTGAGATAAATACCTAAGCCTGTAAGACAGAACGTTCCAATTCGCCTACATGTAGGGTTGAACGTTTGCCCTGATTCAGTTTCGAAGAAATACTGTTCAATCGCTACCGTATTTGAAAATACTACCAAATATATGATAAAATTAACTATTAATCGGTTATCCTCGGAGGAAATCATCCTTACTGCAGATCATATGTCAATTTATAAAGTACAGAGCTAATCCTCAAATGCTCTCTATTTTGAATAGCAAATACGCAAAAATATTCTGTAATTCATTAAGATACATCGGTACCAATTTAGAATCCCCTTTTTCTACCTCACTGTAAATCTGAAGACACGAACTCGAAAAATTTTCCTCCCCACGACCTAAATACTTTACCAAGGAAGCATTGTGCGAGACATTTTTGCTTATTTTCAACTTAAACTGAGCATTATTGGCTGCAATCAACACTTTGATGAGATCCGCTTTGTTAAATTCCTTGGTGGAAGTAACGCTGTTAGCATTTAAATCTTGATTCAGTTTAGAGATTGCCATTTCTAAACAATTAACTAGTTTAGGGATTGCATTTTTTACTCTTTCTTGTGTAATATGACTTGTTTTAGAATTTTGTTTAAACCACATCTGAACTGGTGGATATAAAATGGAGATATTCCTCTCACATGATAAGACTGGACAAACACTTGCAGGATGCATGAATTACAAATATATCGGCCTATCTCATGTGATTAAAAGTTTAGGGTAGTGACGACGTCATCAGTATACAGAAAAAACATACACTTAAGTGCCTTTATTGGCTACATGGGCCGATAAGCAATATAATCTAAATCTTAAGATCCGATTATAAAAATAAGTTCGTTTTTGTTTTGAGAATTTTTGTTTCAATTTAACACTGCTCGAAACCTTGGATTTGAGCAATACTATATATAGAACAGATTTTCCAAAATTTGAGCGGTGTTTATTACAAATTTTTGACGACAAAAAATTCTGCCTAGCCTTATCATTCCAAATGGAATAGGTTTATGCGAAGTCTACAATCCATTTACCTCTAAGTATTCCGAGTACATTTTATTATTATTATATGATAATACAACGTATTTAAATAAGAAGACAGAGAGGCTGTAGCAACGTTGCACCGCAGCTTTTGCATAATCTGATACTTTTCTGTGGAATGTGGTTCGTGACCCATGCAATCTCAATTTATAAAAATGTAACAATTATATCGCTTTCAAATTCTCAAATGCATACTGTTTTTACATTCGGAACAAAATACTGGGTATTATATTCTCCATAAAACAGCTATGAAGCGCGCAAATTATCCTGTTAGAGCTATTATCATCGGGTAATGACGCCGCTTAAACGAGTTAGGGTTTTTGCATTTTTGAGCTACTGCCTCTATCAATGCCCTTACCCTCAACATTCTATTTAGTTGCTCATATGCATGTATATATAATAAACTCAGATCTCAGAATTTTCATAGTCGATTTCCTCTCAAGATGAGTGATACCTCATCTCTCGAGTCCAAGGCGAAGAACCAAACAACCAATATTCAAGATTCTTCCCAGAAAATCAATGAATATTCTGACAGGATAAGCCATGCCGGCGAATTCGAACAACGCGATCTCGACATCATTTCTGAGCATTTAGATGATCGAACCATGGATGAGAACTTAAAAATTCTGCTGACAGCCATCGATGAACACAACGGTGATGCCGGTTTGGAAAACACGTATTATGAAGCCTTGGTCGATCTTGCTGCTGGTCCCGACCCGGGAGAGACCCAGTACGACTGGGAACAACGTGTTAAACTTGAGGCATTTTTGATTCACGACTGGTCGATCTACCCTCGCGTTCGTACGGTTACACACCCCATTGACGAAGAGGACGACGGTGTTGAATATGAAACTATTCGATGTTACATCAACTCTATTGCCTGGTCGTGTTCAGGATCAGTCCTTGCAACATTTTTCAACATTCGTTTCCCCTCCATCGTTCTTCCTAGTGTTGCTATTCAGATTTTAATTGCCTACACTGGCAAACTTTTTGAGTACATTCCTGGCTTTTCCATCCCTGTTTGGAAAGGTAAACGTATCCGATTTGGCAGTGGAAAATGGGGTTTCAAGGAACAAATGCTTGCTACCTGCGGTATGGGAGTTGGAAACACTTCGCCGTATTCCCAAAACGTGGTGATTTGCATGTCTAATGAGTATTTCTTCAATTCTTCTAGTGCGCAAGGAAACTTCGGATTTATCATTATGTTAACTCTCGCAACCAATCTTATGGGATTTGGTTTGGCTGGACTGTTCCGTGTTTTCCTTGTCTACCCTGTTCAGCTCATTTGGTACGGGTCATTGCCTAGCATTCGACTTTCTCGAATTCTGGTTGAGCCTGAAGTGAAAGAGAATATTAATGGCTGGACAATCAGTGGTTACTGGGTGTTCTGGATTGCAACTGTTGCTAATTTCTGTTGGTACTGGATCACTAATTACCTTTTCACGTTCTTTTCGCTCTTCGATTGGATGGTATGGATCAATCCTAATGACAACAATTTATTAGCTGTCTGTGGTGTTGCTGCTAACGGTATTGGTTTCAATCCATTCCCAACAATGGATCCCAACATTCCTACACTTGCTCCAATGATGCAGCCATTCTTTGCTACGTACAACATGGTCATTGGCCTTATCCTCAGTGCTCTTGTTATTATTGGTATGTTCTACCAGAACACCAGTTGGACTGGATTTATTAATATCAACACAAACACACTTTTTAACCGATTTGGCAGCCCCTATGATGTCAGTCAAGTCCTTGATCCCAATTACAACCTTGATAAAGAAAAGTACTTGGACTATGGAATGCCATTTTGGTCTGCTGGTAATCTTGTTGCATATGGCGCTTTCTTTGCATTCTACCCCGCGATTATTGTCTATTCAATTCTCGAATACAACAGAGATCTTATTTTCTCGGGAAAGATTTTCCTGAAGGTTATAAGAAACCCCAAGAATGCTCTTGCAAGTTTTGACGACAGATTCAGCCGCGCTCAACGTAAATACAAGGAGGTTCCTGAATGGTGGTACCTGCTGTTTTTGGCCATCTGCCTTGGTTTCGGTATTGCTACAGTCAAACACTACGAGTTTAGCAATACTCCCGTGTGGACGATCTTCTTTGCTGTTGGTCTGTCCGCTGTTTTCATGATCCCCTGTGGTGTCCTTTACGCCAAGACCAATACCCAAATCATCATCAATGTTCTTTATGAGCTTGTTATTGGTCTAGCAATTCCTGGTAATGGTTATGCCTTGATGGTCTCAAAGGCCTTTGCTACCAATTTCATGGCTGAGACTGACAGTTTCCTTAGCAACTTGAAGATTGGCCACTATGTTAGTATTAAGCCTCGTGCGATGTTCCGTATTCAAATCCTGAATGCCATTTGCAACTCGTTTGTTCAAGCTGGACTTATGACCTGGCAGACCCAGCCTGGCTCCATTCCTAATTTATGCTCTCGTGACAACGAGACCACCAACAAGTTTACCTGTAATGGTCAGCGCACATACTTCAACGCTGCCATCCAATGGGGAACAATTGGCCCGAAGCGTATTATGCGGGATTTGTACACTGGCATGCGTTACTCATTCTTGTTTGGTGCTTGCTTCCCCATTCCATTTTATTTCCTTCGTCACTTTGCCCTTGCCTACGCTCGTCGCCATAAACTCTCCAAAGTTAAGCAAGGAGGCTCCCGTTTCCGTAATTCTGCTGTCGTTCGGGCGATTATTGGCTTTGAGTGGGCTACCTATATCAATGAGATGGTCATTCTAGGAGGATGCATGAACTGGGCTCCCTACAACATGATGTACTGGCTCCCCCAGATCTACACAGGTTACGTGTTTGCCTACTTCCTTCCCAAGTACTATCCTAAATGGTGGGCCAAGTACAACTACCTCATCTACACCGGATCAAATATCGGCATTGGATACGGAGGACTCATTGTGTTCTTTGCTCTGCAGTACAAGAACATCCCTAACTGGTCGTGGTGGGGAAACAATGCTGCTGTTTCGTTGGCTGACAATCCACGCTTGAATGCTACTGAGATTGCACCCGATGGATTTGGCCCCACTAAATGGAGGTGGTAAACCACTTAAACTAATCTATACAATTAATATAATAAACGCCTAACATTTTGAATACATTTTAAATGCGTATATTCAAAAAGTGCCACAATTGGCACTTGTTATATGCTGAGCGTTTGTGGATGCGTCATGCCGGTAGCGCTCCGGTTACGGAAGCGGATCTCCCGTACCCTATTTTTCACTCAAACCGAATATAAAAAAGCACAACCCCACCACATTTTCCCTCACCACAAATCCGCAAATGTCGGCCCGCATGCTTATTTCCCGTGCTAACCAGCAGTTCCTTCGCCGTGCGACTGTTTCTGCCGCCTCGCGCACCTCCGTTCGTGCTCTTTCTGTGCTCCGCACCTCGAACGTGATGGCTCAGGCTACCAAGACTGTTCCCTTCGGAACTCGTGGTGTCAAGCAGATCACCTTCTCTAAGCAGCACGGTCCCGAGACCGTCTACGAGCGTAGCGACTGGCCTCTTGAGAAGTTGCACGACTACTTCAAGAACGACACCTTCGCTCTTATTGGCTACGGTTCCCAGGGCCACGGTCAGGGTCTTAACCTCCGTGACAACGGCATGAACGTCATTGTTGGTGTTCGTAAGAACGGTGCATCCTGGAAGCAGGCCATTGAGGACGGTTGGGTCCCCGGTAAGAACCTCTTCGATGTTGATGAGGCCATCAGCCGTGGTACCATCGTCATGAACCTCCTCAGTGACGCTGCTCAGAGCGAGACCTGGCCCCACATTGCCCCCCAGATCACCAAGGGCAAGACTCTCTACTTCTCCCACGGTTTCTCTCCTGTCTTCAAGCAGTTGACCAACGTTGAGCCCCCTAAGGACGTCGACGTCATTCTCGTGGCCCCCAAGGGTTCTGGCCGTACCGTCCGCACTCTCTTCAAGGAGGGCCGTGGTATCAACTCCAGTTACGCTGTGTGGCAGGACGTCACCGGCAAGGCCGAGGAGAAGGCCATTGCCATGGCCATTGCCGTCGGCAGTGGTTACGTCTACCAGACCACCTTCTCCAAGGAGGTCCACAGTGATCTTTACGGTGAGCGTGGTGCCTTGATGGGTGGTATCCACGGTATGTTCCTCGCTCAGTACGAGGTTCTCCGTGAGCAGGGCCACTCTCCTTCTGAGGCCTTCAACGAGACCGTTGAGGAGGCTACCCAGTCCCTCTACCCTCTCATTGGCAAGTACGGTATGGACTACATGTACGATGCCTGCTCTACTACTGCCCGTCGTGGTGCCCTCGACTGGTCTCCTCGCTTCAAGAAGGCTCTCAAGCCGGTCTTCGAGGACCTCTACAAGAGCGTGAAGGACGGTTCCGAGACCAAGCGTTCGCTTACTTTCAACTCGCAGCCTAACTACCGTGATGCTTTCGAGAAGGAGCTCCAGGAGATCCGCGACCTCGAGATCTGGGAGGTCGGCAAGGAGGTCCGTAAGCTCCGTCCTGAGAACCAGTAATTCACATAATCTTATTTACATTTTTACAAAAGCAACTGCTCTCTACTCAAAAGTGATTTGTATTGTGATAAAATAATTAAAAAAATGATTTAAAAATTAGCATTGAAAAAATCAGTGGTTTCATGAAATGTGTACAAATTGCCGTAAATGGCTAGCATGCAACCACCTTTTGTCCCATCGGGAACCCCCACTTTAAAGTCCATATAAGCAGCACAGTTTCTCTAACTGCACTTTCAATGGACCAAACGACTTTCCAGACCGTAACTTTGCTCTCTAAACTGCTGTTTGAGAGAATCCCTCTGAGTGTAGGCACCCTGCCTGCTTACAGCAACGACCACTTGAAGGCTGACCGTGCCTTCATTGTGCGAGAGGATAACGGCACGCCCTCAACACTGGTGAACGTATTTGATGTTCTAAACGGAACACTTGCGTACACAATCTCGCGTCAAAGTGCCTGGTCCACCGTCTGGCACATTTACTCCGAGCCTGACCGCATTCAGCGTGGAACTTTGAAAATCAACGGTTTCACACGCCAAGTTGAGATTGGCGGAAAAACTACGCTGATGCGGTACGACGGAGGTGTCCTTGGGAAGTTTCACCGGCACTTCTACGACAACGAGCATCGACTGTCGTGGAACCGTCGATCGAAGTTCCTTGAGCGGATTTCCAATCCAGGAGGAGGCAACGAGGAGTTTCGCGAACGTGTTGCCAGCGTTGACCTTCTGCGAAACCGGCGGTTCGACTGGGAGGTCCAGGTCAACTCATCGAAAGTCGACCCACTGCTCGCATTGGCAACTGCATTTGTGACCATGAAGACCCAATGGCCCCTCACGCGAGTCTCACACTCTGCCAAGCCCTCAACTCCCCAGCAAACCAGTGATGAGGAGATCGACGAGGAGGAGCTCAACAAGTGGCGGGTTTACGAGCCTAAGGAGTACTCCAAGGAGCCTCGAAACTTCTTCGACCCCCCGAAATTCCTCGAACACAAGTATAAACTCATATAACACGGTCATATAGTATACCATTAACCGGCTCGCCGAACATTGTACGTCGAACCACAAGTTCGAACTCGTGTTTGTCGGCTCTCAAAACATTCGCGGCTTCTTGGTTCAGTGGATCAGTGGCATTGGGCTCAATAAACAAGAATTGGATGCCCATGGCAATGTGGTTTAGCGACAAAACCGGTTTCCAGTCCTCGCGGAGAATATTCAGGCACAGAGCACCATCAGGGCTGATATTTGGGTGGAACAGTCGCTCTTGAAGGGTAACCTTTGGAGGATCTATCGGGTACCCAGTAGGCACCGAGAATTTGAATGTGAGATGGGCTCCATAATACAAGCCTTCAGGCTCAAAACAAAGAACAAAGTTCATGAGGTCATCAGGGCCGTTAGGGAACTTTAAACGCATGGTTGAGGGCAATTCGAGCTGAGTGAGGTCGCTTTGAACCCGCAATTTAGCTGCCGAGACCCTCGTACTGGCCTCATGTTGCTGTTTCTGGAGTTCCTTGATTTTGAGCATCTGGAGGAGGGTTGTGGCAGGAAGTCAAAGCTTAGGACTCGTTGGGCTTCCGGGCACTGCAGGCGACAATCTTTATTTTGTCGGTGGCAATTTGCGAACTGTCGTCCATTTTGAAAATTACATCCTTAATCAAAAAGGTCCACACATCGTCGCAGCACCGGTAGGTCTGAAGATGGCCCTTTAAGCTCATTCTTGATCTGACCTGGCGTTGCAAAGCATCGGTCATCGCCTTATCGAAGTGTGCGAGGATCCGATTCGCCATCTGAGGCTCCATATAAGACTCCCCAATCAGCTCGTCAAGGGCCTCAGCAAGGGCCCATCCAATGCTGCTTTGGCGGTAAAGCTCGTAATAGGGAGTAGTACTCATGGTTAGTCATCATTACCGCCCCAGTGCTTAAATAGAGACTAAAAAGGCTAGTGGAGATCCTTAAAAAAAATAATATAATATAATATAAATTTAGTAAATAAACTTGCTAGTCTTCGGGTAATTGAGGCGGGGATGCTCGTCTGGTCACAAGCAGAACTAACCCGAAACCGATCGCACAGGCGGTGAACAGGCCTAATAAAACTCCGAAAATCGCATACGTTCCTTTACGCAAACCGAACCGTACCGGCAAAATCCATTTAGGCGAGATATGCCGGTCTATGAACACCACAGAAGAGCCTTTGGCCACGTTTCCGTTAGTGAAACCGAACTTGTAAAGCAGCACACGCTGACCCTCAGTAGCAGATTTCGGAGTGAGTCCCAACATCTCGGACGTGCCAATGTTGTGGGCCTCTAAAGCCTCCCCCGCCAATGTTTGAGCCTCCTCTCCCTTGAACAGCTGTTCGAGTGGGTTTCCTGGCAACAAGTGCAGTTCCAGCATTTCACGCAGACGTTCCGGTCTGGTTTCTGTGGTGTAGTTGTTCCTCACGAGATCCTTGATTGGAGGCACTAAAACCGTGAAGTTCGCTGCTGGCTCAAGAACACTAGCCATTCCGGCCTTTAAGAGCAGCTGCACAAACTGTGCACGGTTGCCAGCAATAATCAAGTCGCGAGTCGAGACCTCAAGGTCAATAGGCAGTGGAACGTCGCCCACAACATGGGCAACTCCGTTGTTGAAGAGTGCATCGCAGACCTCAGTCTGAATGTGCTGGCACCCCCCGAACTCATTGCTGCACACCTCGAGTTTGCGGTCAGACTCAAACTCGACCTTGACGTCAACGTTCCCATACTGGAGAGTACTAACCCGCCCACTGTCGCTGTACACCGGAGCCCGAAGAATGAGACTGTCGAAAACGTGCTCCAAAGCGGTGATGTTGCGATCGAGGTACATCTTGAGCAATAAGTTTTTCTCCCACGCCTCGCGATTGGGCACCAAAACCGTCCAGCTGTTGTTGTGCGGCAGCTGCAAGCGGTCAAGCTTGTCCAAAAAAGTGAGCGAATACGAGGAGACCAGCATTGGCCCGAGTGCCATTGCCAAACTGGGCGGAGGAGTGAGCGGGTCGTGGGCCTTGTAGAAGGAGGTGTTCCCCAAAGTGTAAAACTCACTGCCCAAAGACTCCCAGTTCAAACTGGCACCACCATGGGCTCTGCGTTCGAAGTGCAGTCGCTGGGGCAGTTCACCGCCTCTGAGCGGCATTAACGAGTCCAGCAATGCGTGCTCGACGTTGGGAAAGCTCGACATTAGGTGGTACAGCACCGATTCACCGCCAACCTGCCGGTGGGCCGACGGAACCACAACTGTGCCGTTGAACTCGTTGGAGATCAGGTCTCCGTAGCCGTAGAGCTCCAGTGCCCGCACCAGAGCGTGTCCTCCCAGTCCCAGAGCGACCTTCGACGGGGTCAATTTGAAGAATTCCTTGGCTGGAGGAGCAGCAACGCCCCTTAATCCCAAAAACAGCCCGTCCTTGGCCACCATCAGCCTGGTGGCAGCCTGGATCTGGGTTCCGTTAACCACAAGCTTATCCTCGTACAGTTTCGCATGCATGCCATCCGCCAGCTCCAATTCAGTTGGTAAAGTCAGCGGAAGCTTCAGTTCGGCCACATGGCGGCCAATCAGTCGTTGACGGTCGTCGCGACCAGCCGAGTTTTGGAGGTAGTTCAGCACCGGTTTCTCCAAGTTGTGGTCATCTCCCCGAAGCCAGTTCATCAGATCCGAGTTCAACGGCCCGAAAAACAACAGGTTTCCCTCGCCATCGTTGTTACTCAGGTCAATGAGGTCTCCATACTCTTCAAACTCGTTGCTGGCGTAAAGGAAGTCAGAAACCGGCAGCGGAACCGCAAGCAGCTCCTGCAGGCCGTGAACGAGTCCTCGTTTCGGAGAAGCAAGCAGATCGGTCTCGTCGAACATAACATCGTGGTTAACGCCTTCCTTTAGACTCAAGGAGATAGGCGATTTGAGGTAGGTTTCGTACACACTGGCCTGGGAAATATCAGAACTGTAGACTGAGCCGTGTATGAGGTGGTAGAGCAGCTGGTCCTTTGTTACCGAGTCTTTGTTGATGCCTACAAAGGCTGAGTTAACCGGGGCCAGGAAAGTGGCATTGTACTGCTCGTTGATGAACGGAACCAGCCCGTGGGTCTGTATGAGGTGGAGAATTTCCGAAAACTCGGGCTTAGAACTCAAAACATCTATGATTGTGTGGGTGGGGACCGGCTGGCTGGCTAACACACCGGTCAGGAACAGGGGCAGCAGGAGCATGACAAAGACTTTGAGGAAGTGCCCCACAAGTAGTGCAGCACCACAAACTTAGGCACTACTACCACCAAAGCAGCTGAGCTAATTATGCATATATAAATTTATTACACCCCACAAAACAAAGGTCTATTCAGTACCCAGCCGCGCCTGGGGCGTTTGGGTCTCCCTTGAGCGATTTGAGCACCTCGGCGAACCGCTTTTTGTCTGCAGGAGCAATTCCCTCAGCTGGACGGCCCATTCCATCCACAATCTCGGCAATTCGGTCCCAGGTGGTGCCCTTGCCATTGCCGATCTCGGCATCGCGTTTCTTTGTGAAAGCCTCAGCGTCCGCATGGACTTTCTCGGCCTCCTTCTCCTTTTTCGCGTTGTAGTTCTCGTAGAAATCGTCAATGGCCTTGCGTGCCTTCTCCTTAATACTCTCCTGCTTGTCGCTGCTGGCTTTGTCTTTTCGCTCGAGTTCGAGCTCGCGTTTGGTCTTCCAGTCCTTCAGAAACTCGCTTTCGCTCAGATCAACTTTTTGGGGAACGTAGGCCTGCGGACCGGCTCCAGGCTTTGCGGTCTCGGAACTTATTTGGGCAGTCTCGGTGGTGGTTGGAGCACTCGAGGACTCGAACTCCGCGTAGTCGGACTCGTTCGCCTCGCTGGGCACAGTCTCGGTCCCTACGAGCTCAGCAGCAACATCGTCGCCAAGAAGCTCGCGCTCACGGGCAGCAAGGTCCTTCGACGAGAGGTCTGTGTTGCCGTCGTAACCGTCCAATTCGGGGTACTCGCTCATTATGGGTAAACCTTGCCCCGGTGACAAGCAAAGTAGTAATGAATACTGGTCCAGCATAAAAACAATACGTAGCTAGTTAAAGCGTATATAATTGCGAATTTCCGAATTCCACACCATAGGTTTAAAAAACCGGGTTTAAGCCTAACCAACCAATTGCATGTCTAAATTGTGCCTGTTTAAAGCCATCAAGGCAGGGCAGCGCGGTACGGGTTTATGGGATTCGACCTGAACGTTCTTCGACAAAGGCTCGTTTCAGCCACGGAACGGGCCGACTCCATCACCTCGGTGGCCCAGTGGATTCTATTCAACAAACGACATGCGAGCGAGGTAGTTTCCGAGTGGTCCCAGACGGTGGTGAGCGAACCCAACAAGCTCGCCCAGATCTATGTGGCCAACGAGGTCATTCAACAAAGCAAAATCAAGCGAAAAAACGAGTATGTGGCCGAATTCGCCAAAGCATTGCCTTCAGTACTGTTAAAGGTCAATAATGTCTCCGATGACAGCACTAAGGACCGTATAAACCGGGTGATTAAGGTTTGGAGAGACCGGCAGATTTTCGACTCAGAGACCCAGAAAAGCATTGAGGCCAGCATGGGGGCGGTGCCTCCACTGCATGAGGACCTTAGAGAGTTAGTCGCAAGCTATTCGGAACTGATGACGTCTACTGATTTAGTTGGTGCCAAAGCAAGAGTGCTCAAGGCCCTGCACGACCTCGAGTCGAAGGTCAACAATTCACCCCTCCAGGACGAGGTTTACAAAGTTCAAAAAACCGCGGAGATCCCCAGCGATGACGAAATCCAGTACGAGGAACAGGAAGAGGCCCCAAAGACGGTCGACCCTCAATTGGCGAGTTTCCTGGCCAACCTCAGTAAAAATTAAATAATATAAATAAATGAGGCTATCTAATAACCAGTAACACCAATGCGACTCCAACCACGCTCAAAACAACGGGGAGTTTCCCGAACTTGGGAGAATGATACTCTTTTATGGGCTTTTGTGGCTTTGAAATTTGTGGCTTTACCGGTTTCTGTCCACCAAACTTGACGTTCAGGTCGATTTCGGGCTCGTCGACTACAACGCCTTGCACGTTTCCGAAAAACTCGGTGATTTTCACCTCGCTCAAGGGTCGGGGGAACAAATCGGTTCTGATTCCGGGGTGCGACTCGATATCCACGGGATCGTAGCTGTCAAAGAGGTCCTGCAACGTCAAATCCGAGTTTATGTCGACCTGCTCTAAGTATTGCAGATTAAGTGAGGTGAAGCGGTCAATAAGTGCCACTCCTACTTTGTCGTCACTCGCATTGGCATATGAGGACTCGTCAAGCTGACTCGAACCCACTGCAACCATGTTGGGGGAGTAGCACTTCGAGTACATGGTGGTGGCTTCGCACGTATCAATCATAAACAAGAGTTCATTATATCGTCGTTTCTCCCACATTTGCCCAAAGGCGTTTGCGAGGTCCCAGGCACCAATCTCTTCGGCATCCTGGAATTTGAGGAAGTCGTTGCCTCCGTGGCCAGTAAGGTAGATCAAAACATTGCTTCGGTCGTCCGACATCAGCCTTTTGGACCGGGGAACATCGTCGTCCCACCGGTCAGTAAGCAGTCTAATGAAATTCTCGACGGTGACCTCGTAACCCCGGTAGTCGACCTCAATATTGCTTCCATACACGTCCAAATCGTGTTCGTGGGCTTTAAAAACCGAGCCAACGTATGGATTTCGTGGGTTGCATGCAATGTCGTCGGAGAGCATCACAATGATCTGACTGTCGGGGATCCCAAGCCGCTTCACAGTGCGGTAGAAACTCAGCACATTGGCCATGTGCCGGTAATTGAACCAGAACCGCGAAGTCGACACCAGAACCGCCCAATTATTAGTGTGTTCGGCTTCTGCCACTGCCAGAAGTAAACCGACCAGTAGAAGGAGCATGACTAAACGGGAACGGACTACCAGTTTATAAGGAGTGGAGAGAGAAGAGCCTACATTGGTAAAAATAAGCAAATAAATTCACTAATAAATTCACTTAAAAAAACAACAAACTTACAAATGTAACAATTAACTTATTTATAATTATATATACAATCAAATTTAGAAATCAAGGTAGCCCTCCCTTCCTTGAGAATACAACACTTGGTTCATATCCTGAGGAGGATCGCTCAAAGGCGTGTTGGTCTTGAACTTCTCGACCAAGTCCGGGTTGGCAATGTAGGCACGAGAGAAGCTGATTGCATCGGCAATTCCACTCTCAATTGCCTCATTGGCAGTCTCCTTAGTGTAGCCTTGGTTGAGAACAAGAGTGCCGTGGAACTTCTCCCGGATCAGCTTGTGGAGTTGAGGCTGGTGGTTAACAGGGCCAAGCATAGCCTCTCCGACCTTGTTTTCACGCAATTCAACCATTGAGACCTTGTGCTTCTGAAGAACAGAGGCTGCATGGGCAAACAGAGGCTCAGGATTGCTGTCGATCACTCCTTGGCTGTCACCGTTAGGCGACAAACGAACCGAGGTTCTTTCGGCACCAACGACCTTAACAACTGCCGCAGTTACCTCGTCCAAGAACCTGACCCGGTTCTGAACGCTTCCACCGTACTCGTCAGTCCTCAAATTGGCGGAATCCCTAAGGAACTGGTCAATAAGGTAACCGTTGGCAGCGTGGATTTGCACACCGTCGAATCCAGCCTCAATTGCATTTTTGGCAGCATCAGCGTAGTCCTGAACCGTTTGCTTGATCTCAGAAACTGTGAGTTCGTGAGCGGTTTCAGGGTCCTTCTTTCCATCAAAAGTGTGCACAGGCATCGGGTACTTTGTGGGAGAGGCGGAAACAGGCTGCTGGCCAATAACATTGGAGTGTGTGGCCCGACCCATGTGCCACAGTTGGCAAATAATCTTTCCACCATTGGCATGGACGGCAGCAGTGACCTTCTTCCACTCCTCGATCTGCTCCTCGGTGTAGATTCCAGGAGCATAGGCCCATCCAAGACCAACACGGCTGATTCCAACCGCTTCACTGATAATCAAACCAGAACTAGCACGTTTTGCGTAGTACTCGACCATCAGTTGGGTGGGAACACCGCCCCTGGTGGCACGAGCACGCGTTGTAGGGGCCATCAGAATGCGATTTTTGAGCTCAATCGCTCCAATACGCAGGGGAGAAAACAAATCAACCATGTATCTAAACTCCCAATGAGCGGTATATGTACTTTTTTTACACGGTCACCCTATTTGGTAAGCTTTTGTCAGCGTGCATAAACGCTTGCATAAATATGTGTAAACTTGCATAAACTATTGTTTACGTATTTTATCGAGCAAAACACCGATCTGGGAGCCGAGTTTGGGCTGACCTCGCTTTGTGGTGCTCTTCATAACCGTTTTGTGTCTTGCACGCTGCTCCTGCCGTCTCACGGCCTCTGCCTCGGCTTCCTTCTGTTTATGGTAGCGCTCAGCTCGTTTGCGACTGGCCAATTGCTTTCCTGTAAGCTTGGGCTCCTCTGGCTTTTCTGACTCGCTTTGTTTGGATTTTTTGTGAGACTTGTATGCATCCAGTTTGTGGGTCTCGGCAGATTCCAGCTCGTTTCCAGGCTCATCGGCATTATGTGAGGGTTTTTGAGTATCTCCAATCAATTTAAAGTAATTGCGACGGAGCCTGGCTCGCCGGTGGAGACTGCGCTTGATCTCTCGGGTCTTCTTTTCGTAAGATCCGGCCATGTGAAATTTCAGCAGCTTATGTCACCAGCGCCAGGCTTGATCTGCCGGCTCGGAATCTTCGCCAAAACCAGGCGCGCATGGAGGCTAAGGCGTCATTATATGTGTCTTCGGGCATTTTCAAATGTGGCTGATGATACTGTGCATTTGCGCGAAAAGTGGGAAGCCGATTTACTACACAACCGCCAAACCGCCGTTGAGGGCAGACAAGATCTGTACAAAGCAGTTCGCGAATCTAATTTTAAGAACTCACTATGGACAATTTCGATGCTCGAATCGTTCCCACTAGAGAAAGCGCGATTGTCGGATTACATTTTTGCCGTTGACGTTCTTGCAGCTAATGACCAATGGGACCAGCTTGAAAGCGTGCTTATGCGTGCTGGCAAGTCTAATGTGCCGATTGAAAATATTCTACTTCATCTGTTATATTCGCATGGTTCTAGAGTACCTCTAAAACAAATTTTTGGGTTTCCCCTCTCTAATCAGGTTCTAACCGAGGTTTTGCTACTGTATAAATCACAGGATATATGCTCGGCTTTGAGCCCCGAATACAATGATTTGGCCACTGAAATGCTGGAAATCACGGTGGAAGCGTTGATTGACTCGTCTTCTCCGCCTGATCCGCTAGGAGTTGAGCACCCCAAATCCACTAGTTTGGCTGGGATGCTGTGGGAATGGAAATTAAAGCATGGCAAAGCAACCGGTAGAGACCTTACTCTATACATGATGCATTTGGTTTACCACCGAAGAAACCGTTCTGCTCTACGCTTGTACGACAGCAACCGCGGTTTGCATTCGCACGAGCAACTTGAAGCCGTATTGCTTGCGTGTGCTGGGTGCGGAGAGCTGAAAAGACTCACTGATACCTTTGATATGATGGAGCAAGACGTTAACTTGCGAACGATGTTTTCTGCAAAGCGCTACGAAACAGTTATTCGGGCATTGGCCTACCTAAACGACTCCCATGCGCTAAATGACATTTACCAGCAGCTTGGGGACCTCGACATCATGTCGCTTGGGGTGTACAATGCCTTGATTTGTGCTTACACGGTTCGTGGAGACTTGAGTAAAGTACTAGAGCTGTTTCAAGCACTTATAAAGCAGGGAATATTGCCATCGGCCAACACTTTCTCTCTGGTTTTGAAAGCATACCGTGATCGACTCGACTTAAAGGGTGCGCTGGCTTTTGTGGGTGACGAGATGATTGGCAGGTACCAGTTCCCTTTGCGTAATGTTGAGTTGTCACTTCTATTGTCGCTGTGCGCCAAAAGAAATGATGCAAAGACGGCCCAGTACATTTGGGAATGGGCGAACAAACAGCTTACGCCCAACCACACGTCTTGGCAGGTATACCTTATGTGCCATGCCAATTGTAACTTGATAGAAGACGCCTTTCAAATCGCCAATGAGATGAAGACCAGAAACATTCTGGGAATTGAGTCGTTGACAGTGCTTATTGAATCCTCGACTAGAGCTGACGGTGACCCTCTTGAGATTTGTGACCGTGTGATTAGACTGTTTCAAGAACTACAGCTCACTAGTGATTCTCAATGGATTTTAACCTTGCTAAAGGTATTCAGAGATCTAAATGATCATGAGCGGTTTGAAGTGGTGCTCAAGGAGCTGGAAGCGAGTAAGATTCCAAAGAATGCCTCGCACTTTGCCTTACAGATTGAGATGCTCACTCGAGCGAGGAAATACAAAGCGTGTGGGTCCCTCATGCGAGAGGCCAGCAAGAGAAATATTATTCCCAATTTTCCACTCATTGAAAAGTACTTCCGTTCACTAACTGCACCAGGCAACACTACTTCGGCTTTCCAGTCGGCCGAACTCGCAGCACGAAACCTTCTTAATGACGGGTACTTTGACCCGCTGAGTTCCTTAGTTCCACGAACACAGGTTCCAGTGTACGTCATTGAGCCCGTTGTTAGACGACTGCTGAAAATGAAGCTGTTTTTGTCTGCCAAATCGCTTTTGGATACCATTCAAAGGGTGCGTAAACGTCCAGGCAGCCGTGATGAACACGTTCTGTGGGCTCTGTACATGGAAACCGCTTTGGCATCGAATAATTTGGCTGTGCTGGATCGGATCTGGATTAACTACTTGGCTTCACTCATGCCACTCACGACCCTTGACAAACCTAGTGTCGATGGGACAGCTCCCGTTTTCAAACTACCCAGGAAGTATAGATACAACTCCTGGATCCAAATTAATATCAGGATTAATCAACTGGCTGCCCTTAAACGCAAAAAAGATCTTCTGGGTCTGCCTGAACAATTAAAAAATCTGGGATTAGAAATGAGTCGAAAGAACCTCAACACCTATATTTTGGCTCTAGTTCAGTGCATGCTGAACACTAAAGCCTTTGAAGTTGCCTGGACCTTGTATGCTTACAACCGGAGTTACTCCATTAAAAATATATCACGTCGGGCGCTGGACGCTCTGGCAGGTGTAGTGCACCAGGTCAATTACCGTAAATACGGCAAAGTTGGCAACGTCCTCCATGGACGAGCACAAAAAAGGTGAGCAGATGCACTATGCATTACATACTACGTATATTAATACTGTAAAACTCAATTACCATTTGCATAACTGCCCGAACGCTGATTAGGGCTAGGCATGGTATTCACACTGGTGTCGTCAGTAGACGATGACGTTAAGTGGAAGAGCGCCATTGAACGGGCTTTAGGTACTTGGGAGAGTGTAGTTGAATGGGCAGACTATATTTCGTTTTTAGCACGCGTGCAAAAAGCCGTGAAAAACAAGCATCGCTGCGATGGAGCCAAACTTCCGCTGGCATCGCAGATCAGCGAACTTCTGGCCCAGTGTTTGGATCCCTCACTGCCTGCTGGCGTTCATCAGATGTGTATTGATGTATACGATACCATATTTGGTATTTTGGGCCCCGAGAAGCTTGCTGAAACCATTGGTACCTGGCTGCCTGGCCTTCTCCCAGTGGTTTCGTGGGCTGCATTCAACGTAAAACCACTGCTTTTGACGTTATTGAGCACTAGAGTTGCTCCAGCCACGCTTTCCAACCCCCAAACAGCAAAACACCTTTGTAAACCGCTGCTGCTTGCACTGCTGCCCTCAATTGAGGAAGAAGGTGGAGACTGCTTTGCTGAGGTCTTGGAGCTGCTAAACACACTTAAAAAGAGCCAAACCAAAGATTATTTCTGGCAAAATCTGTACCTGTGCGTGCTCACATCTTCAGACGTTCGTATGGGTTCATTGACGTACATGCAACGAAACGACCCTTTAACCAATGACGAAGCGGGCTACTTCGTTCGAGCAGTTTGCTGTGGATTAGAGGACAAGAATGTACTGGTCCAGCGTGGATTTTTAGACCTGCTGGCCCGAACACTTCCGTTGAGCAGCCAGTACCTGCAGTCTCGCACCGCAGATTTGGACCGCTTGCTGCTTTCAGCGTGCAAAACTATATTCAGACGAGACATGTCACTGAACAGACGGTTGAGGCGTTGGCTAAGCGAGCCCACGGAGTCCATGGAGCCAAACAAGATACACGGTGAGTCGAATGAGCCAAACAGTGGTGAGCCAGACAAGCCCAGCGGTGTTTCAATCTCGCTTGAATACATTCAAAAGTTCGTTTCTAAGCGACTAATTGCAGTTTTGCTGGCTGAACTTGAAACAGATGCCGTTTCTGCCTGCACTATAGCTCAGGGCCTCTCCGATAGATGGGAACTGGGTGCTGTGCTTGCTCCGGCATTGCTCACACCAGTGCTTCGATGTTCGCGTCAACTAGGCACCGTTCCACCTGCATTTGCTGCTTTTTTTGACAACGTTGACCGTGCGGTAGTGTGGGACACCGTGCTGTCTCTCCTCAACAACGACGATACTGAAACGGTTACGTTTATGGTGGCTAATTATAATATCCATGACGAAGAGATGCTCGCTGTCCATGTTCCATTAGTGGCGCTTTTTATACTGGATCAGCCCCTCAGCCCCGAACGAGAGGCTCTGGTGTGCTCATTGCTGGCAACCTTACCGCCTCAGGACCTTCCGAGCACTCCACCCCCTGCGGAATCGGGCATCAGTTTTTCGAAAACAGTGCCTGAATTCTTCAAAAAGAGCTACGAAAGCAGCCTGCAAGGTGAATCGTGTGAGCTCCCAGTTGTCGGCCGTAAGTGCGTTAGTTGGTACCTTGCAAAATTGGCAGGAGATGCTTTTCTGCTTGGACACAGTGCCAAACTCCTTAATTCGGTCCTTACACTGTTCCCTCCTACTCCGGGAATGCACATAGAGGTGCCGCAGGCGGCTCTCTTAGTCGAAAAGCTCGTGAATGGAGAAGAACAACTCCACAGCTCCATTGAGTTATTTAATCATTTGGTACCCTCAATTCCACCACTCGAGCTTCGCAAATTTGTGCAAAATCTTGTTTCAAGCCTAGCTCGCACCCTCACTACCGATGGTGTAAACCAAATGGAGAAAGTTGCCGATTTGTGGCAGGTCCACAGCGTTGTTGGAGGAGCTGTAGTTCCGTCAGCAGTGTCGGCGGTAATTGCTGACTCGAGAATGCCGGCTTTGGCTCGTGCACGGGTGTTTGCGGGCCTGTGGGCGTTCTCTGCTGACCAAAGCGGACTGGAAATGTTGGCCAAGCCAGCACTGTTGTTCTTGGATCTCGCACGCACCGACTCCGTGGTGTTCAATGCATACGTTCAGAGTGGTATTGTACGAACAGGCACCGCTCACAGGTTTGTAAAGCTGCTGGTGGATCTGCTGGATGCTGAGGGCCAGTCGGGTGATGCTCGGGTTTTGAGTTATATTTTGGAGCGGTTCCTCGTGGCCCTGGCTCACTCCGAGATCCGGTCTGTGTACATTACCAGGTTTGCCCCGATTATGTGCACCCTGCTTCTCGAGTGGTTTGACGTGGGCTCACTCGCACGAGCTACCAACAACGAAAGTGCCCAGCTCGCGTATGCACAAGCTCTCGAATTGGCCGAGTTGACAGCACTGGATCCAAAGAGCAAGGACGGTAAGGTCTGGTTAAGACGGTTTGTTGATGCGTTGATTGGCACTTATGACGGTGGTGAGGCTGCTAATGGGGTACCAGTGGCTTTGATGCGGTTCCTGACTGCTGCCACGCCATTCCTGAAGCAGGTTGAAGATGTGCGCGTGTTTGCTGCTGTGAGTGTACGGAATCTTGAAACAGAGGTCGAGTTCGAGGCTTATGCGGCCTTGTTAACGGCACTGCTCGCTGCCACCGACTTAGTGGAGGAGGACCTGCTCATGTGCATTGTTGCCAGGTTGGCGAAAACCAACTGCAATGCTGAGAGTGGCACTCAAGAAAACGCCATTTTACACTTGCTGTCCGCATTAGAGCAGATATTGGTGACCGCATTCAAGCAGCTCAAGGACTCGTCCAGCACTCAACAGCCACCGCAGTCAACTGGATTGACGGGAGGATTAGCAGGTAGTTTAACTGGTGCAATTGCTGGCTTCCACCTGGAATCACCGGAGGACCGTACCCAAGCAGCCGAGGATGAGCTCGCTTTAAACCGCTGTGTCCGAGCTGCCGTTGAGCAGAGCTGCCGGTACTGGCTGTTCCAGCAACAGACCCGTGCTGGCCATCCCAGCAGCACTGCACTTCATTCCACAGGGAGACTCAAAACGCGTTTGCGTAAGCTGATGTTTTTGTGCCATACCGCACGTCCCCTGGAAACGCTGAAGTATGTGGCTGAATTCATTGAGGATCCTAAGCAGGCCGTTCGCATGGTTCACATGTTTGAGGGATCTCGCCAGAAGCTCAGCTTGGAGCTGCTGCTTAAGCTGGCGGTGGATGAGAACCTGTTTCTGTTTGCTGCTGCCTACGTCAATTCGTTGGAAACAGATTTGCTGAATGATATTTGGCCCCAGATTCAACAGTTCTTGGTCACTGCCGCGTCCTCGTCGGATGTTGAAGTGCAAAGGCGTGCCTTGCAGTTTGCGGTTGTTGACCTGGTACCGCGAATTGAGCGTATGCGGTTTGGTAAACGCCCCTTAAAAGAGTTTGGCGACTGTTACGGCAAGCTTCTGATGGCGGTTGCCGAGGATAAAAAGGATTCGGTGGTTATTAACGCAATTAAACACCTTCCTCTTGTAACCGAACCTGAGCCACAAGCACAGCTGCTGCACAAGCTTCTTGCCCACATTAAAAGCTCAAGTGACGCTGCTGCAGACTCTGAACTGCTCGATTCGGTTTCTCACACATTTGTCCTTGCAGGCTCTCCACCGGTTAAGGTCTGGTCCAAGATTGTGGGCGACTTTGTTCTGGATGCAGAGGATGGTGTGGCTCTTCCGGTGGCTTTAAGTGGGGCTAAGTCTCTAATGCCGGTTGTGGATGCATGGGCATTGTGTGACAAAGAGCGTTTGCGAGAATTTATGGCGAAGTTGGCAACTCATGGGGCTGGAAACGTGCTGTTTGGGTGGTCCGGGACCCAAGCAATTGCCAATGCCAACCTCCGTCGTCTTTCGTACATCTTGGTGTCGTGTGCTCCGAGCTCACTAGTTATTAATTGGTCCAAGCTAACCACTCAGCTCACTGCACTGTGGACACAGAGTGGGCCAGCGGTTCTGAAACTGCTTCGGGCCTGTGTTCTGCACCGGATCACACCGAGTGTGGTTTCGTTTATGACTTTTAGGTTACAAACTGTTTTTGCTGATGCACTAAACCGCGAGGAGTTGGCTACCGGGACTGATGCACAGCTGCTTCTTGAAGCGTGCAAGCTGTTGGATTTGGTGCTTGCCCTCGGGCTGGAGGAATTCCAGGTATTTGAGTGGCTCTTTGTGGGTGAAGGCGGCGACGATGATGGAGAGAATGGCGTGCTTGCTAGGCTTGCCCAGTCGAAGGTAGTGCCGAAAACGCTGCACCAATTGCTCACCCCACACACCCCGTACCGGGGTGCAGTGCGGCCACTTCTGCCTCCAAGGGCCCAATTTGCGGACTTACCGGCATTTTTGGCCCAAGCTTCACTAGCAGCACATGAAAATGCGTTTGCTGCCGCGGTTCCGGATGTTGATTTCTGCCGCGAGTGGGTACTCAGCGACCTTTTCGACTAAATTTATATACTGAAAGTATTTCCCAACCTGCACGACGCTTGCCCACTTGTTTTACTTGCCAGCCACGCTCGTCCATTGATTTTGCAATTGCTTCTGGCTGATTGCTGGCACAAAAGAGGATGTATGCTACACCGGTTGGTGCCAGCCACGAATCGAGCCCATCAAGAATACGGTTGGTGACCTCCATGCCGTTTAGACCGCCATCCAAGGCGAGATCAACCCATTTATCGCTCGAGTCCTGTTCAGGAGGCGCGGGGACAGTTTCTGAGGGCACATATGGCGGGTTGCACAGCAGCACATCCACTGTTTGGGGTCTAATGTATGTAAGAAGGTCACCACAACAGGTTTCAAGCAGATTGTTGTGGATATTGGTATTCCATGTCTGGTTGGCCAGCTCTAAGGCGGATATACTGACGTCTGCAGCCAATGGGACGTATTTGGTGATCAGCTGGGGCATAAATGCAGAAACAATGCCGGATCCAGTACCGATCTCGGCTACGAGTGGGCATTTCAGGCTAGCCAAAAACTCTGCTTCATTTTCAAGGCAATCCAGCAGGAAAAACGAGTCTTCAGCCGGCTCATACACGTTAGTAGGGCCGTGAGGGATCACCGGCGTCGGCTTCATACGTAATACGTTGATAAATTTCAAGGCACCTATAAGTGAAAATACGAATAATACTATATTTCATTAGTGGTTATTTCATTATTTCTTATCGCAACTAATAACTCCAGGCACTTTTGTGCACTTTTCAAATGTATATATTTGATGCTAATTTCGTACTTATTATTTCCCTTTCTTTCGACCACCTAGTTTCCACTAGTTTCCACTACATTACACTACTTTTTCACTCCATCCACTACGTAGTTTTGTGTACTCCGTTAATTACCTGCTTCGCCTTATTTCCTCCAACTTCAGCTTCCCGTCCTACCTAATTTGTAATCATGGGACAATCACAAAGTGGAGCCGGTGGCAACGGCAAGAAGCGTGATAAGAGCCAGAAGAAGAAGTATGAGCCTCCTGTTCAGTCGCGTCGGTTGAGAAAGAAGAAAGGTGGCAAAGGACCGGATTCTGCTATGAAACTGCCGTCTGTTTTCCCCACAAAACGGTCTCGGCTGCGGTTGCTCCGACTCGAGCGAATCAAAGACCATCTTCTGCTTGAGGAGGAGTTTGTGCAGAACCAAGAGAGTTTGCGGCCTGCCGAAGACAAAATTGCCGAGGAACGCCAGAAAGTTGACGATATGCGTGGAAGTCCCATGAGTTTGGGCACGCTTGAGGAGCTTGTTGACGACGACCACGCGATTGTGAGCTCGACTAGCGGTCCTGAATACTATGTTTCCATCCGCTCGTTCGTCGACAAAGACTTGCTTGAGCCTGGATGCACGGTGCTGTTGCATCAAAAAACGGTGTCGGTGGTGGGCGTGTTGCAGGACGATGCGGACCCGATGGTGAGCGTGATGAAGATTGATAAAGCCCCCAATGAGAGTTATTCCGATGTGGGTGGCCTTGAGAGTCAGATCCAGGAGATTAAAGAGAGTGTTGAGCTGCCCCTGACACACCCTGAGCTCTACGAGGAAATGGGCATTAAACCTCCGAAAGGTGTGATTCTCTACGGTGCTCCAGGCACTGGTAAGACGCTGCTTGCCAAGGCAGTTGCCAACCGCACCTCGGCCTCGTTTCTACGCATTGTTGGTTCAGAGCTTATTCAGAAGTATCTCGGTGACGGACCACGATTAACGAGACAGATTTTCCAGATTGCGGCTGACAATGCTCCGTCAATTGTGTTTATTGATGAAATTGATGCCATTGGCTCGAAACGTTACGAGAGCACAAGTGGAGGCGAGCGTGAGATTCAGCGAACAATGCTGGAGTTGCTGAACCAACTCGACGGTTTCGATGACCGCGGTGACGTTAAAGTGATCATGGCCACTAACAAAATCGAGAGTTTGGACCCTGCACTTATTCGCCCTGGTCGAATCGACCGTAAGATTCTGTTCGAGAACCCAGATTACGCCACAAAACGCAAGATTCTGGCCATTCACACTTCGAAAATGAGCTTGGCTGAGGACGTGAAACTCGATGATATCGTGAGTGCTAAGGACGACCTTAGTGGAGCTGACATCAAGGCTATCACAACCGAAGCGGGACTTCTCGCGCTCCGTGAACGCCGTATGAAGGTTACAGCTGCGGATTTCCAGGCTGCTAAGGAACGTGTTATGAAGACGAAGGTCGAGGAGAATCTTGAGGGACTCTTCTTGTAAGATGTCTCATGAGTCATGCACGTGATGTATACTATATACTGAAATTCTTTATATACACCTTAAAGTGATACTTGAGTGCGAAAAAATGGCCTGAATGTGTACTTATTAACTTAGAAATATATAAATGATGCTCTTTAAAGCTTAACTTGCTTTTGGATGGTGCGGAAAATTACTGTGGGGTGGCGGTACATAGATCAAAGGTCTATGGGTACGGGTTACATGTCTCATTGAGACATGTCATGCCCATTTGTGACTAAATGAAAAAAAAAAAACAGCATATATTAAGGTACGGAATTTCGCTTTTCCCCTCCCCCACTCCGCACATCTTAACATATATGGGAGGTTTTAAAAAACTCTTACGGGAATTTATCCTTGGTGATGAAGAGCCCCAAGTGGACATGCGAGAGTTCGACGCTGAAAGCAAGCACTCAGGGCTCTCAACTGATAAGATTACCCCAGCCAACACGACTGCAGATGAGGAGGTAAGCGAAAAAACCCTTCATAGACTATACCGCAAAGTCGACTGCCGTATTATTCCTGCTCTATGGGTGCTTTATTTCCTTACTAGTTATGGCGCTTCTGCCTACGGAAACTCATTGACGATGAACCGTAAACAGAACCACAGTCTGCCCCAGAAGCTCAAAATGAACTCTGAGGATATCTCGCGGGCCACAACTCTGTCCTATGTTGGCTATATTGTGTTTGATCTGCCCATGAACCTATGTTTCACTTATGTTACTCCTAAGGTATGGCTAAGCCGTATTGTCATCACGGTTGGGCTGTGTTATGCCTGTATTGCTGCTGTCCGTAATGCCAAGGGTATTCAAGCTCTGCGTTTCTTCTGTGGCATGGCTACTGCTGGTGTGTGGCCAGGTATGACCTATTACATCTCAATGTTCTACCCAGCTAACTACCTATCCGCGCGTATTGGCTACTACTTCACCGCTGCTCAAATCTCAACTGCTGTTGCTGGCTTGCTTGCGGCATGTTTCCAGTTAATGGACGGTACCCATGGTAAAACCGGCTACCAATGGAACTTCCTTGTTTACGGTGTAGTCACAGTTGGTGTTGGATTAATTCTTTTCTTCTGGCTGCCCAACCGACCCCGTGGACAGAAGATGTGGCCTTTAAGTGCTGCTGATAACCGGCTGCTACAGAGAGAGCTTCACCGGCAGAACAAGATTGATCACCACTGGACTTGGCGCCAGTTTTTTAACGTGTTGTGTGACGTTCGTATTATTCCTTTGGTTTTAATGTACTTTGGTGTTGTAGGAACCGGAATTGGAATCCAGAACTACGCAACAACAATTCTCACCTCCATCAACCCAAAGTGGACCTCAATCACACTGTCTCTGCTTACCGCACCGATTTGGTTGTTCGATTTTGGCGGTATCGTTTTAATTACCCCGATTAGTGACCGGTTTCCTAAGTATCGAGTCGTTGTCTTCTGTTGCTCAGTTTCCATTATCATCTGTGGCTTGTTTGTAACAACATTTGCTAAGGACGGATGGAGCCGGTGGGGTGGGTTGCTGCTCTGTGGTTTTGGTTTGGGGCCCACGGTCCCGATCACAATGTCTCTGGGTGCCACTATTTTCCACGAGCGTCATGGAGATATTGGTGTGGCCATGGTCAGTGCGCTGATCTCCGGAATGGGAAATACTGGTTCTGTCACCACCACATATGCACTCTACCGAGGTTGGCCAGAGGATGCTAAACGTGGATACCGCGACTCTAACATGGTTATGGTCGCAATTTTGGGAATTTCGATGCTGGCCTCCCTTGGTCTCGTGGCTACCCAGTACTTCTTGGGTGACTTCAAGAGCAAAGAAGAAATCAAGTCGGTCGAATCAGTTGAATCAGTTGAATCAGTCAATTAGCTCATTTTTTTAATATTTAATTTATAATTTATAAACCTTTTTTGATTAATTAGTGTGTGACCCTTGAAAAAGCACTTTGCCTAATCAAGACTACCTAATCAACTTGCGCATGCGAGCAACGTGTCTGCAACAACTGAAACGCTGGGTCGGCTAAACTGCATCTGACCTTATCCAGTTTTTTTTATTTAACCGATTTTCATCATTCTGATTTTACCGTCAATATTTTTTAATTTACATACAAGTTTGCTTATCATGCTTAATACTCACGCTAAATGACGAAATGACAATCTAGCACCACTTTTAACGGTGTCAAACACTCGTTAGCTGTTCCTTACCCTCATTAGCCTTCTTTACCACCCTCCTCCTCATCCCACCCCACTCCATTGCGATTGCCCATGTCTGAATTCGAGACACCTACCGAGTATATCTCGAGTCTTTTGGGCCGCGTGCTCAAAGGAGACAATTCACAGGCTCAAAACCCGAGTGATGATGCTGCTAGTGAGTCTTCCTACCGCCACATGGTTGACAGCGATCTTGAAGACGACTCAGGCGACACTAGTGATCTGACGAACGGCGAGGTTTCAGGCAGTCATTTGAGTACTACTAGCCGAGCTAGTGTGATCAGTCGTGCTAGCGGACGCTACGACACGAGTGACGGTGGAAGTGACAATGAGTCGATCAGCGAAGACGAGGAGTCGGAAGACGTAAGCACCGATGGCAAAGACCTTCCTCAAGCAAGCAAGCGTCACAAGAAAGAATTCATTCGCACCTTCGAGGATACCGGAATCCAGGCCGAACGTGAGAATTTGCTCAAAGTGTACTCATGTGCATTGAGCAAGGAAATCCTGTACCAAGGCAAGATGTACGTTACACAAAACTATATTTGCTTTAATTCGCGGATTTTTAACGTCTCCCACAAGCTTTGCCTGCCCTTCAAGGATGTAACCGTTATTGAACCACGCATGATCATCAGCATTATCCCCAATGGAATCGAGGTAAACACCTCTGACCACCAAAAGTACGTATTTGCTTCCTTTGGCAACCGGAATGGTGCCCTAAAGCTTTTACGGAAACTTAGGACCCGCAAGGAGATGTACATCGAGGAAGGAAGCCCAATTCTTCGACCGTTAAGCAGATCCTCGTCATTTAAAACCATGTTCAAGCGAACCAATTCAGGTAATTTACTTGATAATTCAATTGAACCTTCTAAGTCTAACCCCGGGCCTGCTGCGGCGGGCTTGGCCAACGGTAATGAGGCAGGGGTTGCGATAAGTTCCACCTCTGATTCTGTAATAGGCAGCAACGTTGACCCCGGCCTGGCTTCTGACTTAAGGAGGGGTGATAGCAACCCTGTCAGCTCAAACCCTCCCAACCCTGACGCCAACCCTGTTGCTGGTGCCCTTCCCACTGCCGGGAACGCTTTAAGTACCAACACCGAATCTAAAGCACCTGCCGTGTTGACAGCCACTCCAGTCGAAAAGGAACTTCAACGCACGAACTCTTTAGTCAATTCCTCTGCGAATCCAGTCACTACTTCGACCAGTAATTCGGACGCACGACCCTCAAAATCGAGAAACCGACAGAACTCATCATCACAAGCCAGCCGAAACAGTGGAATCCGCTCATTCCCATCATCTACAGCGGCCTTGCATCAGACCTGTGAAGAAGCGTTTGATTTTTTTAAACCAAACAACTTCTCGTTTATGGCTTCATCCTCAAAAAGCACATCTAAATCAAAAGAGAGCCCATCTATAGCCCCAATGACATCTCCTACAATTTCACCTACACCAAACACCAAATCTAGCACTCAGGCCCCCGCTCCAGCCAGCTCAGCACCTGCCAGTGCTCCTGCACCCTCCTCAAAGTGGCCTGTTGCCAACCTCGGTCCGGAATCGCACGCAAAAACATCCTTGCCAGCCCCCAATGACAATGAAAAAGTGTTGAACACCGAGGTCATCAAAGCCCCCCCCGGTGTTGTTGCCAACCTTGTTTTTGGCAGCGATACTGCGTGGTTGCGACGATTCCTTGTGGACGTCGACAAGAACCGAGAACTCGCAGATCTCGGTCCGTTTCCGAGCCTCAGTGCCGGTTCCGAGCGGAAATACGAGTACATCAAGCCATTGAGTGGCCCTGTTGGACCCAAGCAAACAAGCTGCAAATGTACCGAGCGAATCGAGAAATGGGATTTCGGCTCGTACATCGAGGTCATCACCACCACCGTGACCCCCGACGTTCCCGCTGGAAACAGTTTCACCACCCAGACAAGGGCCATTTTTGCCTGGGGCGACAACAACACAACCGTTTTGCGACTTGGAACTTGGCTAGAATGGACTGGAAAAACGTGGTTGAAGGTTGCTATTGAGAAAGGCGCTGTGGATGGCCAGACGTCGTACTGTAAGTCAATGGTCAGCGAGCTGGCTAAGTCGGTCAGTGTCAAGCAGCCCGGCAGCTCTACTGCCTCCACGAGCCAGAAGCAACAGAGCTCCTCCGAGCCAAAACCCGTTGCGAAGTCAAGCTCTAAAAGTGCTGCTGCAGCTACCGCAAAAGCCGCCGAAGCAATTGCTGCTTGGGAGCGAGCCTGCATTGTGCTCTCGGTTGTGGTGTTCATTCTCCTCGTACTTCTGATACACTACTGGCGCAAGAGCCGAAGAACTTCGTTTGCAATTCCACAAGGCCGCGAGGATCTTTTTAGACTCCAGCAGGAACTGTCGTTGTGGCAGTGGATCGACGATCGCCAGCAACGAGTTACTGCACCGTCTCGCTCCTTTCCTGATGTGAATATTGCCGAGGCAGTGGCTCTTTCGGAGAAGAAACTCGCTAGTTTGAAGAAGAGTTTCGGAGTTTAATTTATATGTAAATATACAATTTCGAATTTCATGCACTAAAGAAAAAGCCACTTTAAATTTTCCAAAATTCTGATTAGGGTTCGTCATCATGCTCAACCTGTTCAGGCCATTCCGGCCATTTGCTTCACAAGGTGCCCGGTTTCTGCACGTTTCACGCCCACTAGCCAGCGTGCAAAAGGTCGAGGACCTTGTGAAATTCCGTACTGAGTACGTGAAGCCCGAGTCCGCCAGCCTCAAAGTGCTGAAGGAGGCACCTTCCCTCTATGCACGAATCCACATACACAACTGGAGCATGCTGGTGTCTCCAGGAGATATAATCAAGCTTCCGGTGCGAATGAAAGACGTGGAGGTCGGCAACGTGCTGAACTTCAGCGAGTGTTCAGAGATCGGCAGCCGAAGCCACACCCTCAGTGGTGGGCTAAAAGGTCTTGGAAGAATTGACCCGGAGGTTTTCAGCATTAAAGGCGTTTGTGTTGAGAAAACAAGAGTAAAAAGGGCGGTTAAAGAGCGGACTCGCCAGCGACACCGACACGTTAGACACGTTGTTTCCAACAACTGTTTGACGGTGCTTCGGGTTTCCGAAATTAGTTTGAAGTAGTGCACATAAATGTATAGATACAATTGATATTTTTTTTGGGGAGTCTCTTCTTTATTTCTTTCGTTGCTTTAACTGGTTGCTGCTATGCTTGCCGGTTTTGGCTGACCCTTTTAATACCTGAGCAGGTTCGCTCTTACCCTAATGGGAACCGATGTGCCAGAATTTCTGGTGAACAACCGGAGCATCCCAAAGTTTTCTGAAGGTAATTGGAAACCGGGAACTGGAGGCCAAGGCCCATATCCCGCACTTCCTCGCAAGAGTCCTGTGGACGAAAGCACGGAGGACCTCGAATTCTACTCTGCTACCTCGACCCACTCCAGGCCGTCTCCAAACGCCAAATCGTCTCCAAAACAGGATAAATCGCGGTTAGCACCACCTGTGCCTCCTATAGATCCCAAGAACTTGCCATGGCCCGTCAATGACCCAAAAGAGTGGACTGAAGACCGAGTTCAGTGGTGGTTAAGTGCAAACGGTTTCACCTCCGAGTGGAGGGATCGCTTTAGAGCGCTAAATATCCATGGAGAATCTTTTTTCGCTCTGAAATCATACGCAGCCATCAAGAAAGTAGGAATTGCGGAGAGTCCACATCGGTTTGTCACTCTTCTACGAGGAATAATCCCCCAGGCCCAAGTAACCGCCAAAGTCCCCAGAACAAGCTCTGAGAGTATCTCCGATTTGAACTCTTCCGGAAGTGGTGGGGTCAGTGAACCCGATTCCAGCGGCCTTATTGGCGCTCGTCGGACGTCGATTGAAAAGTTTCTGTTTCTAGCGGCCCATTTACGGCCTCACCGCAAGATCTCGCCGGGTCCATCGGTTCTCGTTACCACCGATGGTTCTGCATTTACGCTCATTGACGTTTCAGGCATCCAAAGCGGATTTGATCTGCGGAAAACTGTTTACTCTGCGCTCTACGGCAGTTCCCCAACCGTCCCGGACATCCAATTACAGTTAATGGATTATTTCTGTGTTCCTGGCGCTCAATTGAACGACGAGCAGCTGTGGATGGTTATGAGTGCTGCTGCTGGGGACATTGTGAAGTTCTACGCCATAACCAAAGCCAGGTATCCTCGAACCCCGGCACATCTTCAGGGATCAAGCTACTTTGAACTAAAACGCCGACAGTCAAATGGCGAGACACTAGTTCCACTTCGAGAGGCACCGAAACCGCCCTTAGACCGCTCACTTTCATCTAAGTACCGCCCCGAATTGAGCCCTAAAGCTGAATGGAATGATTCCGAGCGGAACCCAGAACATACTTCAGAACAAGATGAGGATGAGGACTGGCAGGATGCACCCGAATTGAGTGATGAAGGTGAAATGTGGGCTGCCGAGCCTCAGAAAACCGACACCTCGGCGATTTCAGAAAACACATCCATTAACCAAACCGATCCTGATGGAACCAGTTTGATTGACTGGGCTTCGCGTCCCCCAGCTCAAGTTCTTTATGAGAATTTAGAACAGTTCTTTCCTAACACTGACCTTGATCGGCCCGCACCCAAGCCTGAGACCCCGATTTCGCCAGTCTCACCGGCTCCTGCTGCTGCTCCGAAAACTCCCGCTGCTCCCAAAGTGAAACCGTCGCTTTCGCGTACTAAATCTATTCGGGTAGTTGCTCGTGAAGCCAGCAAGCGATTCACGCAACCGAGTCTGGTACGCAGGTCCTCAACCAAGATGTGGGGCCAGCGAGTTGTGGAGATGGGCAGTGGCGGTCTTTCAGGCCCCAGTTTGGTGACATTAAGAGATCTTAAACAGTATATGTGGATTCGAGGTGACCTAATTGGCCAAGGTTCGTTTGGAAAAGTTTACCTCGGGCTGAATGCAACCACCGGAGACATGATGGCTGTTAAGCAAGTCAAAGCCTCCACCAAATCACAAACCGAGGACATGCGATCTTTATACGCGGAAGTTGAGAACATGAAGGACCTAGACCACTTGAATATCGTGCAGTACTTGGGCTTTGAGCGGCTGGACCGCGTGAGCAACCTGTTTTTAGAGTATGTGGCCGGAGGCAGTGTCAAATCCTTGCTGATCAACTACGGAGCGTTCCCGGAAACGACCATTAGGTTCTTGGTGAAGCAAGCCCTTGATGGCCTGAGTTACCTGCACAGCCGAGGAATCCTACACCGCGATTTGAAGGCCGACAACCTGTTGTTGGACATTGACGGGACGCTGAAGATTTCTGATTTTGGCATTTCGAAACGAAGTCGGGACATATACGCCAACAATGCCGAGATGAGCATGCAAGGCACCATTTTCTGGATGGCTCCAGAGGTTATCCACAACGTAGTGCACAACCGACGCGAGGGGTACTCAGCCAAAATCGATGTGTGGTCTTTGGGATGCGTTGTGCTGGAGATGTTCGTTGGAAAGCGACCCTGGTCGACTGAAGAGGCGGTTGGGGCCATGTACAAGCTTGGATCGAGCCGACAGGCCCCACCCATCCCCGACGATGCCAATGTCTCGGTTCCCGGAAAGAAGTTCATCAACAGCTGTTTCACCATCGAGCCTAAACACCGGCCCACTGCCAGCGAACTTCAGAGCCACGAGTTCACTTTTGTTGACAAGGATTTTAACTTCGGCACTACTAAATTGGGTGCAGAACTTCGCCGCTCCGCTCGGCAGACATCCTTAAAACTGAAGGCCTCCAACCGGACTGAAGGCCATTGGTAAAATTTATTTTAGTATCTGGTATTTAAAAAAAAGTATACAAATTATTAAGTACAATACAAAGTACACTATCTCTTCTCATGGACCTCACTGGAAACCGCTGTGGGCACAGGCACCCATTCAGTGCCCTCGAGCGTCCGCAACTGCAACAAGCTGTTATCGATCACTGGTATCCTGGCCTTAAGCTCAACGGTTCCCGGTTTAGCCTCGCGGCCATCAGTGACGAACTGGCAGAGCAGTTTCAAAGGCTGGGAGCCCCGCGTGAACAGCTGCTGAGCAGGGAATCTCCACGTAACTCTTTGCTTTTCACGCGAGAACGTGGCCACTGGCTTAGACTGGGCCGACTGGGCCTTAGCAGAGCCACCGATGGTCACTGCAACCACCAAGTCGTGCAGCTCAGCGTGAGGACCGCCTACGTACAACTCGTCCAACTGAAGCGTCAGAACAAGACGGACGGTTTTGGCATCCATGCGCCACAACGGAGTAATTTTAACCGGCACTCGCCCAACTGCATTCGAAGAGTGGTAAGTAACCAGCTCGTTAGGGGCTCGGTAGGCGGCAACAGGCACCTCAAAGCTCAAACTTGAAGTTTGGCGGAGTGCAGTACTAGGAGTGAGCTGGGCCTCCGAATCGGCCAAAAGAATACCGATGACAGCGTCAGAACCGGAATTGTTTTGGGCCAAAGCCTCACCGCGAATGCTGCTGCTCACCAGCTGCTCACCCTCGTAAACTGCACTGATGTGCTCCACGGCACTGGCAACAATTCCGGCTCCAATCGGCATTGGAGGGAAATTGGATGCACGCGGAATACTAATAGAAGCAACTGAATGGTTTGCATGCTCAAATTGGGGCGCAAACCGTTGGGCAGGAGTGTAAAACTGCTCAGGAGACCCGTGGGCGTGTTGGGGAGTGGCAGGAATCTCCGGGAGAGGAGTAATAACATCGGCTGATTGAGTCGGTGGCAGATCTGCGAAGATTTGGGACGTCACTCGCGTGCGGTTGATCGAGCTTTGGCGATTTAGTGAGCCTTGGCGGTAAACTCGTGCCGGTGGAGGGACTGGTGCGGCCGTGTGGGACTGATCAGGTAGGTTAATGGGTGCAGATGCATCGGTTTGGGGAGCTGACGAAGTGTTAGAGGCACCAGTGCCATTCTCACCAGTATAGCTAGTGTTTCCAAGAGTACTGGAATTGGCAGTATCAGCACTAGCATTAGCATCACTTCCAAGAGCACCTCCAAACACAGGAGCCGATGAGAAGTGCACATTCGCACTGTCGGGATCGCGGCGAATGGGACTGCTACTGCGTAAAGGACTGCTACGCAAAGGACTGCTGCTCCGTAAAGGACTGCTGCTCCTCAAAGGGCTGCCTCGAACGGCACTACGGGGACTTTGGGTGTAAATGTCGTCTTCACTCTCACGCATACGTGGGTGACGCAACGAGGCATCCGAGTTGATACTCGAGTGACGCAAAAAATCCGGACGAGAAGAAACGCTGCTGGCCTCGTCCTTCACCTCATCCACGGGTTTCTTCTTGCGGAAAATCGAGCCCATTTTAGATCGCAAGCCACCACCACTGGATTTGTCGTCCCTTCTACCCAACAAAAGCGAGGATTTTCGACGAACAGTTCCGGTGCTTGCTTGGCTGGCTTGGCGAGACCCAGCAGTACCGGCAGCTGCACCGGCATAGGCAGCAGCTTCGGGTTTTCCACCAGTCGAGGCCGGAACGGAGGTTGAGGCCACTCCAGAGACAATTTGGGCAACATACGCAGCCACATCATCGCGAGGATCAAAAGAAAGCCAGGCCTGCATTGCACGCTCCGCAGCCTCCATGAATGCCTGGCCACGGTCGACCTCGATGGTTGTGAAGCGGGCCAGTGCCGATTTGGCAGCCGACAAACGGATCTCGTCGAGCTCCTGGATCCGGTTAATGGACTGGGCCGGAAGAGCTTCTCCGGGGTGGGCGCCTGAGAGCAACTGGGTGGCCGGTTCGTGGTGGGCTTTCACGGATTCCCGAAGGGGACGTTCGGCTTCCAGGGTAGTCCGACGAGCACACTCAGAGGCCAAGCGAGCCTGTTCAACTAACACACCAGCCAGTTTCTGCCATGGTTCAGCCAACGTGCCCAACTGATCGTCGTGTACAACATGGCGAGCCAAGAAACGCTCGATTTCACTGGCCTGCTTAGACTGCAGCTGGCTGTAGTCGCGGAGCCAGTCCGCAATATGTGTGGAGACACGAGCTCCCTGGTGTACTCGTGCACGGAGCAGCTCAACGCCGCCTTGGGGGGCATTACGGCCAATGGCTTCGGAGTAACTTTCACTCATTACGACTGAAGTTGCTTCGATTAGTAATAGATTAGATGCATGAGTCCGTGCCCTTAGATCCGGTTAAGGCTGGTTTTTAATGGGCAATGGGCAAACCTTGCAGGAATGTCTTGTTAGTGGAGTGTGGGGAGTGTGTACAGTTTAGCGACAGAAAGTGATGTGGTTGGTTTATTTTGTATTTTTGGGGACATGTGGTAACGCATTTTGCTTGGATGTGCATATCGGCCAATAAATGATTCGTTGGTGATTCGTTGGTGATTCGTTTATGTGGTAGTAGTTTAGAGGAGTATATTGGTATTAAACCTTGCGTATAGGAAGTAGTGACAGTAGCAGAAGAAGTAGACATGCCTTATAAGTAGTATGCCTTGTACTACCGCTAACTGATAACCACGGGGAAATTGGGACTAATTGAGCACCCAGAAATACAATTACTCACAAAATTTAGAATTTCTCGCTGTCTTCCTTCCTGGAGTTCTGGTCTTATCATTCTTATCTTAGCTAGTTATATAACCACGCCCTACTCCGCGGGAATTCAACCCGAGATAAGACAATTACCCGTAGAAAATAATCCTAAGGCCCAATAATTTCCTTTAGCTTATATTCAGTCGAGAAACAGTGCCGGAATCATTTTGGACTGTGTATGGCGTGCCGTTCGTGCTGCGGAGTTTTCCGAAGGGTACAAAGGGGATCAGCGAGACTCACGTGGAAACTCCCAACCGCCGATAAGTTCTTATCTCCATGCAACTGCCCCACAAGTATAAATAGTGTCATTCTCCAAACGGAAATTCATCTTCAACCAGCTCACACTCACTACCATGCCTCTCGCCTTCTCTCGCTACGGAAAAGCCAATGTTCGCCTGCTCAAGGTCCGCAAGGACCCGGAGGACCCTCAAAAACAGGACGTCATTGAGCTTCGTGTTAGGTGCCTTCTCGAGGGTGAGGTCGAAACCTCGTACACCGAGGCCAACAACAAAGTAATTGTGCCCACTGACACTGTTAAGCAAACCATCTACATCCTTGCTAAACAGGGTGAGGTCTGGCCTGCCGAGTTGTTCGCTGCCCGGCTTGCTAACCACTTCATCACCACCTACGCCCATATTCACGGTGCGTATGTTGATATTCAGCAGTACCGTTGGACTCGCTACAATGTCCAGGGCAAGCCCCACCCGCACTCGTTTATCCAGGATGGTGCTGAGCAGCGAATTGTTTCGCTGCACGCTAATGAAACCACTGGTGACTACTCCCTCACCAGTGGATTGACGGGTCTCACTATTCTCAAGAGCACCGGTTCGATGTTCTACGACTTCAATGTCGACGACTACACGATTCTTGTGCCCACCACGGACCGTATTCTGTCCACTGACGTTGACGCTTCGTGGACTTGGTCCGAAAAGGATATTAAGGGCTTCAGTGACGTGGAGAAGCTGGCTAAGGAGGGCACATTTGATAAGACCTTCGATACAGCTCGCACCCAAACGCTGGAGACGTTTGCTTTGGAGAACAGTGCCAGTGTGCAGGCCACGATGTACAACATCTCCAACCAAATTCTCAAGCTCGCTCCTAAGGTGCAGAAAGTCAGCTTTACTTTGCCCAACAAGCACTACTTCAACATCGATTTGTCCTGGCACCACGGTTTGAAGAACCTTGGTAAGGATGCCGAGGTGTTTGCTCCTCAATCTGACCCCAATGGCCACATTGAGAGTGTTGTTAGTAGGAACTAGAATCTATAAAAGCTTTTTACTTTATTTTATTTTATTTTTATATTTTACTCTTCGTTAATTAGTATCAAGTCGAGCTCATTCGCCAGGTATGCTTTAGTAAGCACATACACACCTACAATCCATATGCCTAAATTTCAGGATCCTTGGGCTAAGCAGGAGGCCTGGCGTTACCAGGGCCCATTTACTCGCTTGAACCGTTTCAGAGGCAGTCTTCCTGGTTTCGGAACCGCAGTCGTGGCTTTCGCCCTTTTCAACGCATACGAGTATGTCACAGCTAAGCCAGACCCACACCACCACTAGATAGAAGTTTAGTATTCTGCAGAAGTATTAGATTGCATATTGTTTAATTAGCCCAAAATCACAGTAATGATAAAGTAACTGAAACTGTAGCTGTGCTTATAAAATGTTGATCAGCTGTAGGTACAAGTACTTACACCATTATTGCTTGTGGAGATATTTTATATATCGTATATAATAATTCAGATGCTAGATTTAGCCGAAAACCAGTGTGTATACAGTGGACACCCACTAAGTACATTATTGCCCAATTAGGCAATAATAGCATCCAACCAAAACGAACCACCAGCACTATATAAACGCGCATTTATCTCCAACCAGCCATGTTAAGTTTTCGCGCCCACGAACGTGTACAAAATATATCCCTGTGGGTTTTCGTTGCCCAGCTGGGACTGCTAGTTGGCATTGAGGCGGTCATAATTGCGGTTCTTGGTGCAGACCACAGCTTCAATGTGGCCTACAACTACCCCACACTACAACAAATAGGCATTGCAACCTCTCTGTACCCAATTTGTGCCGCTTTGGGTGCTCTATCGGTGCTTTACCTCTCGTTTGCATTACGAAACGTCATGCTGATGGGTGCATCGCTGGTATTGTGGGTTACCGGGTACCTACTTGGCGCATTGGTAGTGGGAAACATGGCCGCATTAATGGTTTCTAGGGTGATTAAGGGCCTTGCGATTGGTGCACTCACCAGTGTGCTCCCCCTGTACATCCAACGGGTAGCCAAGTCTCCCAAACAAGCAGCACAGCTTTTCACCCTGCTGCAGGCCTCAATTCCGTGTGGAATTCTTCTGATGGCACTAGTTGGAAAACTCGACAACAACAATGTGTACTTCAAACGTTGGATGTATGCTGCAATCCCCACCTTCCCCATTCTCCTGCTGGCATTCAGCCTTCCCAGCGAACCGGACGTGATTAACCAGAAACGCGAGCAGGAGTTCCAACACAAAACCTCAGCCTGGCTTAAATTGCGACAGTCAATGGCCCAATTAAAGCCCAGCAAGGGCGACTCCTTGCTCCGGTGCCTGGCAGCGTGTTTGGCCCAGGCAGCCGGTCCCACTACTGCAATCAACGTCATTTTCTACTACTCCTCCACAATGTGCCAGATGCTCGGTTTCCAAGCTGAGGAGGCGGACTACATGGCCATTGGCCTGTATGCATGCAACGCCCTAGGCACTCTGCTGTCGCTCCTCTTCATCAACCGCCTCCCTCGGTTGGGAACGCTGCAGTGGTCAATGATGGGCATGGCAATCATCCATTTCATACTGTTTATGGTGCAATTGCTCACCAGCTTCTTCCCCTCTTGCAGCGTGCTGGGACTAGTGGCCATCACCCTGATCTTTGGGTTTGTATTCCTGTTCTCAGCTCTGTTTGCAGGAGTACAACTCGTATACACGAGCGAGGTTGTTTCCAAGCGGGCCAGATCCGTTTCAATTGGCATTGCCACGGCAACTGGGTGGCTGTGGAACTTCGTGATTGCCTATGCAAGCGCTTACTTGCTGCCAGTGATGGGCTGCTATATTTTCCTGCTGTTTGGGTATCTGTGCTGCTTGGTGTTTGTGTTGTTTGCTTTAATGCCACAATAGTAAGTTATTTAAAGTTGACGGTTGGGAGCCGTTGATGCTCGGAGTGCCCTTGGCGTTGGAGCCCTGCAGCGTGTTTAAATTACGCAAGTGGGTCCAACCCTGGTTTTCATTTATAAGGTGGTCGTAGTGGCCGTGTAGTTGGCCGCCCAGCAGCAAAAACAGGTGGGCATATACGGCCAAGTAGTTAATTCTCCTTTAAGCCACGATACATACCTTCGAGTTCGCACAGTAACACTATTTAAATAATAATTAAAAAAAATAAAACAGACCTACGTTCAAGCCCCACAAGGCACTGGTGTGTTGGGAGATCAAACCGCCCCAACCCTTTCCATACCTGCCTTCTCAAAAAAACCCATTGGTAACGCGTTGCAGCATTTCTTACACCCACACACATTCTTACCTACACACACCGGTTAACTTTTGAACAAGCCGCCTTGCCACCCATCCACCGACTGTTGGAGCAGACTAATTAACAGAGGCAGTTTGAACAAAAAATGGAACATGACATGCGCATAGGCAAGAAGTACCAGCTTCGGCGGCAGATTGGCAGCGGAAGCTTCGGCGATATCTACCTTGGGGTCAATGTGATTTCGGGCGAGGAGGTTGCTGTGAAGCTGGAGAGCGTCAAAGCCCGGCATCCACAGCTCGACTACGAGGCCCGGGTGTACAAAGCCCTTGGCGGAGGTATAGGCATCCCGTTTGTGAGGTGGTACGGCACTGAAAGGGACTACAATGCCCTTGTCATTGATTTACTGGGCCCCTCCCTGGAGGACCTGTTCAACTTCTGCAACCGGAGATTCAGCTACAAAACCACGCTGCTGCTGGCAGACCAGCTGGTGTGCCGCTTGGAGTTCATCCACTCCCGCGGGTTTATACACCGCGACATCAAACCCGACAACTTTTTGATGGGAATCGGCCGACGCGGTAACCAGGTCAACGTGATCGATTTCGGACTCGCTAAGCGGTTCCGGGACCCGCAAACCCACCGGCACATTCCCTACCGCGAACACAAGAACCTGACCGGCACTGCCCGCTACGCCTCAGTGAACACACATCTCGGAGTCGAACAGAGCCGACGTGATGATTTGGAAAGTTTGGCATACGTGTTGATCTACTTCGCCCGGGGAGGCTTGCCGTGGCAGGGCTTGAGGGCCCAAACAAAAAGACAAAAATATACGAGGATCATGGAGTGCAAACTGCACACCGAGATCACACAGCTCACGCGGGGAATGCCTCAGGAGTTCACAAGCTTTCTACGGTACGCACGTGAACTGAGATTCGACGACCGGCCGGACTACGTCTACTTCCGCCGGATTTTACGGGACCTGTTTGTTCGGCAGGGGTACCACTACGACTACGTTTTTGACTGGAAGTTCATGGCGAAGCGCTCGCGGCAGGCCACGGGTAGAATCGACGAGCGGATGATGCTCACGCTCGAGAACCAGATCAGGCCGGACCAGGAGGGTCCTGCAAACGGGCAGGAGCACTATTACCGCGGGCCCGGCGAGACTAATGTTGGAGTTTCCAGGGGTTATGAAAGACAGGGACAGTCAGTGCAAGGACAGTCAGTGCAGGGACAAGCAACTGGGCCAGTGCAGGGACAAGTAGTGCCTGGGCAAGTACCAGCACATGCAGTACCAGCACATGCAGTACCAGGACAAGTGCCAGTACCAGGACAAGGACCAGTGCCTGGACACTCATTACCAGTACCTGCACAAGCACCACCACGTACTGCCCAAGCACAAGCCCAGGCAGCAGGACAAATACAACCACAGGCCCAGCAGCCGATCTATACGTTAGACCCCAACCGACGTGAAGACGTGCCTGATTTAGGAATTCTACGACCCGGCAGCCCTCGAATGGTGCCCCCTTCGTTGCCTCCGGTCTCCCCTGGTCCAAGCTCGGCCCCTATAATTCAGCGGAAAGTAGTGAGTCCGAGTCCGGTGGTGAGTCCGCTACCCATAGCCTCACCCGAAAGCACTAATGGAACCAACGGCCCAGGGGCCAGTCCCGAGGCAGTTGCTGGCGCCGGCGTCAGCACTGATCCTCTTCCTAAGATTATCAGGAACCCCGCCGATTCAGGGGTTTTCATGTACAATGGCAAACAGTTCAGCAGCGACCGTGAACTCACACTGGCACCCTCAAAGCTGCCTTCCGCTCAGCGTGAGAAGATGGCGTTTGAAAACACGTTGCCGGTGCCGTCTGGGGCCGAGTTCATCACCAGCAACATATCGCTGCTCGATAACTTCACCTACAGAGTCGCGTTCTACCAAGCAATGTACCTCCGAACGCTGGTTTTCCACGATAACGGACCTTTTGACCGGTACACGTTTTTCAGGGCCAACATTGAGCGGGCAGTTCAGATCAACTTACTGCTGCCAATGCAATTGCCAAACCGATTCGATGCTTTTGAGCTTGCGTTCCGGAACTCTACCGATTCCCACCGCTGCCAACAGCTCGTGGATATGGTGTGGAATCGCGAGCGATATCTGTGTGGTGCTATCTCGCTGGAGTACTACCGTGGCCGCGTTTCTGCTTTAGGATGGCAGGATGGCCCAGTCGGTGAGGACGAGCTGAAGATGGCCGAGTCCAAGCGATCGTATACCGAGACTTCAGGCTCCGGAACTCAGTTGCCGTACCAGCACCCGATGCAGATGCGAATCCCTTCAATGCCCGAGGCCAAGAGCCAGGAGAATCGGACTCAGCAGTGGTGGTGAGCATTTGAGTGGGGTGGATGAACACAAAGAGATATGTCTGCATTTACCTGCATACGAATCAATTTGTGTTTGACAATTGAAGTATTTTGGCTGTAACACTATTTAGCTGTAACACTACTACTACTTAGTACTACTATAACTAAGTATCAATTAGTACTGCTACTTATTTAATGTATAAATACTACTACTTAGTACCTGGCACTTAACGAGTGAAATTTACCAACCCTATACATGCAGTACAGGGACTACGACTGGGAGGATGTGGAGCCCATCCAACAGGACGAGGACGAGTCGCATGTCGCTATAATTTCATACACACAGGACTTCATTGATGCAATGAGTATATTTCGTGCGGTTGTTGTGAAGCACGAGCTCTCTGAGCGGGCACTGGCACTGACCCAGGACATCATTGAGATGAATCCTGCCCACTACTCGGTTTGGGACTACAGATTCGAGATTGTTAAGGAGATTGGAAACAAGGTTTTTGACTATAAGCTGGTCGGTCTGACCCCCAGTAGCGTTAGCAAGCCCAAGGTGGGCGAGAATGGAGTGTGGCTGAACCAGTTCACCCATGGCAACTCCAAGAACTACCAGGTGTGGAATTACCGCCAACACCTTGCTGATGTCGAAAACATTAAATGGTACCATTTAGAACAGAGCATGATTAAAGAGGTTCTCAAAAAGGACGCAAAGAACTTCCATGCCTGGTCACACTACAAATGGCTGGCCCAACTGGCTAAGGAGAATATGAAGCAAGCTCTTCCGAGCACATCTTTGCTTTTGGAAACCGAAGAAATGCTGCAGGAGGATGTGCTGAACAACTCCGTATGGAGTTTCCGGTACTTCGTGCTTCAACTGTACCCAGAACTCCGCAACGACCAGAGCGAGTGCACGTTTGTGGCAGAACAGATCACCAAGAGACCTTCTAATGAGAGTGTATGGTCGTACTTCCGAGGCTACTCGTGCGATTTGGGCGGAGAACTGGCACCAGAACTCGCAAAGACACTGGCAAAAGACTATAAAACAGAGCCACGAGCAGTTGAACTACTGGCCGAGCTGACACAGGGAGATGAATCGGTTGAACTTTATAAAAAACTCGCCGAGATGGAGCCTGAGCGTGCGGAGTTCTGGAAATCGTTCATAGTTAGTTAGTTAGTAAAAATACTGTCCACCGTAAACTACCCATATTAACTTTTAACTATAAGTACAACTAATTTACATAACGAATTTCAGAATTGCTAACTGCCTGCTATTATGCTTTATCGGCACTAGTTGTTCGCCATTCTAAGTTACCTTACATTACTTACTCATTACTCACCACATGCGGATCGCGTTGGTATGTGATTTCTTCTTCCCGCAGGCGGGAGGAATCGAGATCCATATCATGCAAATAGCACGTCAGCTCATTACTAGAGGTCACCACGTTATTGTGGTCACTCACTCGTACGGTGACCGTAGTGGTGTTCGCTACCTCGAAAACGGACCCAAGGTATACTACGTTCCCTTCTTAGTGGTTTACCGTGAGTCTGCATTCCCAACTGTATTTTCATTTCTGCCAATATTCCGCCAAATAATGATTCGTGAAAAAATAGAGATCGTCCATGGCCACGGGTCCATGTCGACTCTGTGCCACGAAGGTATAGTGCATGGTCGTACCATGGGCCTCGCAACGGTGTTTACGGACCATTCATTGTTTGGTTTCAGCGATGCTGGCTCGATTTTAGTGAATAAACTCATGAAATTCACTATGACCGACGTTGACCACGTAATTTGTGTGTCGCATACATGCCGTGAAAACACGGTTTTGCGGGCAGCAATAAGCCCAGAAAAGACGTCTGTAATCCCAAATGCGGTGATAAGCTCCGAATTTCAGCCCCAAAACACGAATGAAGTGGACATGGACGACGTCATCACCATTGTAGTGTGCAGCCGGCTGTACGCTAACAAAGGAGCTGACCTCCTTGTCTCGGTAATTCCTCGGGTTTGCCAAGCTGATAGCAGAATTAGAGTGCTTATAGCGGGAAATGGACCAAAAATTGTCGATCTGCAGCAGATGTGCGAGCAGCACTCGTTACAGGACCGCGTACAGCTGGTAGGAGAAATCAGACACGACCAGGTCCGAGACTTTATGGTAAAAGGTCAGATATACCTCCATGCTGCACTCACTGAAGCATTTGGCACCGTAATTGTCGAAGCAGCCTCGTGTGGGTTGCTAGTGGTGACCACCAATGTTGGCGGAATCCCTGAGGTTTTGCCCGAGCATATGACTGTTTATGCCGAACCAGCGGCTAAATCACTGACTACAGCCACTTTAAGAGGCATTGAGATGCTCAGATCTGGGTCGGTGAACACGTCGAGCTTTCATGAGGAGATCAAGTCGATGTACCACTGGGCAGATGTGGCAAAACGTACCGAAAAGGTCTACGAAAATGTGCTGGCTTCAGGAATGGCCAGCGAATCGCTGCTTGACCGTATGCAGCGGCACTACCAGTGTGGGCCATTGGCTGGAAAGCTATTTGTTCTTTGTGTGGTAGTTGACACACTGTTGCTGTATTTGGTCCAGCTTATTTGGCCTAATGAAACAATTGATTTCGCTTTTGACTGGCCGCGGAAAAAGTCTAAACTTCGTACATAAACAAACAAATAAATAAATTAATTAATTTTTGGGCTAGGAAAAAACGCGACAATGAGCCAAGGCGGGTACATAGCGAACACAGACGGAAGCCAGAACCTGAGCAACGGGGGGCGTAAAATCTCGCGAACAGTACGCACACTGCTTGTTTCGCAGGTTCTAGTCGCTGGATTCGAGTCTCCGGACGGACCAGTTATCATTGATGACCACCCAGCCAACCAAGCGGTGCTGTGTGTGCAGCTCTCGCGAGTTGAGGAGATCAACAACGGGAAAAGACTCCACGTTGATGATACAACTGGAAGTGCCGAAGTTCGTTTTCCCAGCAACCTCAACAGTCCGCTTTACGAGACAATTGAGGAGTTTGTTGACAAGAACATGCTGATCTACGGCCACTTCCGCATATTCAACGAGAAAATTACGTATGAGGTCGACCGAATTGTTACCGATATACCTGCTTACCAGCCTCTATACCACGAGATCCATGCTGCTCGCGAGTTCTATCACTATTCCGGATTGGTCACTCTCGAGGAGCCGTTAAATGCAGGTGTTAAAACTGAGGGATCTCAGAACCCAATTCAGGAACCTTTGTTTGTTGATGACTCTAATCAGATTCAGGTCCGTATTGTTGACGTTGTTAAGGCAAAGGAAGGGAACGACGAGGGTGCTTCAGTTGAGTCGGTGGCACACGAGCTTGCAATTGAAGAGACGAGGGCCAAGCAAATGTTTGATGTTCTGGTTAAAGATGGTATTCTGTATGAAGTCGATGGGCTTTACCGCCTAAGCGAACTTGGCGTTTAGTTATGTATAAAAATTTCTATATTTCACTATGAGAGTAGGATTTGTCGCAGTCGACTGTCATCCAGTACAATCTCTTCGCCACTGTGTTGGTTGACCATTGCCCTCATGGTAGCCTCTGCCAAAAGCAAAGAATTGGCTGTATCTAAACCACCAGAGGCAGTGCTCTGCTGCATTCGCTCTTTGGTAGTAGTAGCCAAAATGTTCTGTTCTACAGTGTTTTCCACACAAAACTGCCAAACGTACATTTCCCGAGTTTGGCCAATTCGGTTGATTCGTGATACTGCTTGGAGTTCAATGGCTGTATTCATTAGTGGTTCGCATAGCACAACGTGGTTTGCATTTATGAGTGTTAGTCCAGCAGCATCAGACTTGGAGTCTAAAAGCAGGCAGCAAACCTGCGGATCGGTTCGGAATTGGTCTATATCGAATTCCATTTTGGGCGCTAGCTTTGCTAGAGAAGCGGATGTAATGCCATTTTCGGAAAACACATCGTACAAAACTTTTAATGTACTCAGAAATTGTGAAAAAAGCACAACCTGAGCGGTGGGGTCTTCGCTACGAATCTGCTTCACCAGTTTCACAATCATGTCTACCTTGATGCCGTAATGTCTAACAATGTCCAGTTTGTGCACTTTATTGTAGAATTGAGTGGAGATAGGCGTGAAGAGGTTAAAAACATTCTTGTCGAGCTCAATTTTATCATTGACACTGCTGATCTGCGTTTGGGGAAGAGCTCCTTTGAATGTTACGACCTCTGCCATGGAAAGCGGGCGTTGACACAAGGGACAGCGCTTTTGAACCGTAAGCCACTGGCGAAGGCATTCCGCACAAAATGAGTGGCCACATGGAGCGAGTGCACCATTATTTATGGAATCGAAGCAGATAATACAATTGTGTGTCGTGTCTTTTACCTGAGTCTGGGACTGGTTAGTCCCAGCCATATTCCGTAAATACTTCTGCTCTTTAATACAATTCTGTAGTGAGATTTTTTGGGTCATAAATGACTTTTCCAGCTTGCAAATATACGCATCTAATTCTGCAGTTTTGGGAAACGCGGGATCCGTAACTTGGTCGCTGATGAACTGCAGCTGCTTGTAGTACTCAACACGAGAATTGTATAGTGAGCAAACTACAGTGTATTGTGATTGACTTTTTTGGATTTCGGATTTGATTTTACTGGCAATATCAGGGTGGCTAGACATTCGGAAGTAGTTCGTAAGGGGTGGGTCCCGATGAAACCTGAGCGTGTTCACGATCTCATTTCTTCTTTTAATGAGATTACACCCGAGATCACTTATTTTTCCGTTAGCATTTTCGTAATATTCTATTTTTTCGGGAATAGTTCCCCCGTTGAAGATAATTGTCCGGTCATATAAAAGCATCTGCATAATCTCCATGTATACAAAAGCACTATCCTGAAGATCAAATGTTTTTGAATAAAAATCTTCCTCTAATTGAATTCCTTCTGTAGATTGTGCGACTTGTTTTTCCATTAAGGGTAATTGTAACACTTGCAAGAGTGTGTCGTTAATTTCAGAGTAAAAATCTGCCAGCAAATCAAATGCTTTTGCAGCATAGATACTTAAGAAGGGATTGGCCTTTGTGAAATGAATCGGATTCACTGCTGAGATTAATTTTTCAACTTTTGTTTCTAAGTCGTAGAGAATCTCATTTCGAACCGACTCAGCAAGATTATAATACTTGGTCTCTTCGAGTCCATTGGCTTCAAAAAGTGCTTTAATATGTGGAGATTCCAATTCTTTATCATCTTTCAGTTTTAATCGTAAACGCTGAGAGGCACGAAAGTATCCAGTACCAAGGAAAAAGTAAATACGATGCATCATTTCTTGTAATGACTTGTGCTTGACTCTGAAAGATGTCAGTCGAGCTTCAGTTATCGACTTCTCTTGCTTAACAGCAATTAACTCTTGATTATCATCCTCTCTTATATCACTTTCGCCACTTTCTTCTTTTTTAATGTAAACCTCAAGTGACTTCATTTTTCCTGATAGTTCTTCTACAGCATCTTTGGTAGCTGAAAGGTGATGGTTTACTTCTTCCTCTAGATCCTTTAGCACTTCAAAGGCCACAATAAGTCTATCAGCTTTGTCGTAAAATTGAGCTATACGAATTTTTGTTTGGTGAATGGACCGAATGATTGACCATTTTTTAGTGTCGGCATCATCAACTAGTTTTGTGAGTAGCTGATCAAGTGTAAGAGCAAAATTACCCCCTACCTGAGCACCATTTAATTTTGAATCCCTGGTATTAAAGTTTTCCGGAACCGAAATAAATGACTGTCTAAGCCTTGTGAGCCATTGGGGAAAGTTGCAGTTTGGGGTTTCAGCGTTTCTTTTGAACTCACGGTAAAGATTATCATACATTGTACGCTCAACCTCAGATAGCTTTAAAAGGACGAGATTCCGATGTTGCTGAGGTATATTCAACTGTTCTCTCACCATAGCCAGTGTGTGTCTAAACCCAACCAGGCTTAATGTTTGCTGAAAATCAACCGCTGATGATATCAAACGTTTCCAAGATGGTCGTTCTACAAAAGGTTGTAAATTCAAAAAGTAGGTAATCCCTCGCAAGTCCTCCAGAGTCTGCTTTACAGGTGTACCGCTAACTGCCCAAGCATGCACTCGGGGAACTTTCGCCGCCGCTTCAGCAGCAGTACTAGCACCTGTGCTTACCATTTGTACTTCGTCAAGAACAACTCGCCAGAATTCAACCTTGGCCAGTGACATTGTATCAATACCAGTACTTTCTATTCTTTCTTGCATATGCTGCTCAGCTAAGTTAAATCTTGTCAGCTTTTTTCGCTTGAAAGTTGCTTTTGGCAGCCAACGGCCTAGCTCACTATAAGTTATCAAGACAATATCAGCGTTCACAATTTCATCTAATGTTGTTTTCTTCTTGTCAACTATCACAACTTTTAAGTTAGGGGTATGGATTTGGATTTCATGGTTCCATTGATGCAAAATTGCTTTAGGCACAATAATCATAGTTGCTTTTGATACCAGCTTCTGTATTTCTTCCTTAGGGCGTTGATTCATGAGAATTAATGATAGAATCTCTAAAGTCTTTCCGAGTCCCATCTCCTCAGAAAGCAGTCCTTTACCTTTGTACCTGCCAGAGGTGAACTGAGAAGGCTCTTTACTGCTAGTTCTTAGCAAGTATGGATTCACCCAAAAACTATCGGAAATTTTGCGCCAACCTAGAGGTGGACTTACAACTATGTCTCTAATGCTGGGATCAAGATCAGCAATTGTACTTGCACTGGATAAACATTTACCTTCTCTCTTCAAGCACCATTCTACCGACTCGCATTGATAAGGAAACAGTTTAGAATTCAACCCAATTGGCTCAATTTTTGGTGGGTTGGTTTTAGGCACTTTAGTGATGGCAGCCATAAGTTCTGCTGGGCTAGCCATAAACGAATCTGGTGTGTCAAGAGCAGGATCATTCAGTGCTCGTGCCAAAAATTTTATTGAGACAGCTTGGTGAACAGTTGATACTCTGTCAGGTACTAATGATACCCCAAACTCCAAAACCACAGAATTATCATTAAACTGAACCAAAAATGGGCCGTAGGTGTTGGATATGCCAATTCTTTGTCTAACCAAGGATGAGCAAAGGCTTGCATCGCTTGCATTTTTGAACCCTGTGACTTTGGCAATATGAACTGGCTTTCTCTTAAAAGCTCTACTATTCAAAGTTCGCCGCTTAGCACTGGGTTCTTTAACTTCCTTAGGCACTACTATTAGGAGCGTTTCATCAAAATCAGCTATATCAATTGAAATTCGTTTTACTTCCACGGGATCAGTTGCACTTCTATCTACAAGGCTTACTGTATGAAAAAATACCAATGCCTCTCCGGAATTTGGGAAACTCTGGGGCCGATCCACAGCTGTACAATTACTGAATGCAGACTCAAGCAGACTATTGTCCAACTCCATACCAATCGACATTTGAGGGTTGAAAATTTACGTAAATGGCCAAATCATCATCATATGTTAGTAGACATGATGTAATACAGGCCTGGTTTCTTACTACCGAGCGGCTAACAGAACCAGATCACAATAGAAAAGGAAATACCTTACTGTCTTTACATCAGAGTATTTCAATTATATAGTTAATGTGGGAAATTACAACAAATGCTGAATAAGCCTTCCATATGCAACACTATATGGTCAGGCGGGGAACATTGCTAGTACCGTTATTACAAGTGATATTAGAATTGTCTAAGGATTGTATAATCTTCATAATGGTATTTTATATCATTATAGGATCTCGGACATCAGCTGTTGAGCTTACAATCCAACATTTAATTATGGGTTAGGTAGCAGTAAGATGTGTTCCCTAAACTTATGTTCAACATTTTAAAAATAGCTGCATACATTTTGCGGGATTTTATGCAGAGAATATTTAATATGCTAGTTATATGTATTGTAAGCTTGAGCCACAGGTGAAGCTCATACTAGTACGTGACCTTGGTGGGTTTGGCGCCAGCAGCCTCAGCTGCTTTACGCTCATCGGCCTTTTTCTGCTTCTCTCGGAGAATGGCAGCATCATTCTCAGCTCTCTTGCGAGGATCACCGTCTTTCTTATTTTTTCCTTTCTCGTCTTTTTTCTGATTCTTCAGACGTGCGAGTTCTCGCTGGTTTCCTCTGGACATCAGGCTATTCAAGTCTTTAGAACTAGTTGAACTGTGGGATCTTGAAGTTGGGAGAGTTTTAAAGACCAATTTAAGGTGAGGTAAGCACACGCGAGGCACAAAGTTAACAGCCAATATGCCGCCTAAAGATGTCAAAGCAGCAAAGAAGCTCTACGCTAAGATGAAAAAAGAGAAGAGCCTGAATAAGGAAAGCTCTCAGGATCCGGATGCTGACATCAAAGAGACAAAGGGTGAAACCGAGGTAGATGGAACTGAGACAAACGACAAGGACAATAACGAAATTGTCGATGGGGAAGATGAAGAAGAAAATGGTAAAGATAAATCTAATAACAAGGACTTAAAGGAAACCAAGGAGAGCGAGGAGATCAAAGAAGAGGCCAAAGAGGAGGAAATCAATGTAGAGACCAAGAAAGAGGTCAAAGAAGAGGCCAAAGAGGAGAAGAACAAGCAAGAAATCAAAGAGGAGGAGTCAGAACAATTCCTAAAAGAAGCTCCTGAGTCCCGAAAGACTAACAATAAACCCAAAGATCAGTCAATTAGTGAATTGTCTAAAGAAATTGGGGAGAATGACACCACTCCCCAAATGTCTGAATCTGAAATTAGTGACCTTAAAGACGAGAATGAAACTCTTAAAAAACAAATTAGCCTTCTTGAGAGCAAAGTCGCTCGTTTGGAAAGCGAGCTTTCCTCACTTAAAATATCTGACCATGAGCTTTCATTATCCCCATTACTAGAGCCAAAGATCGCACCCAATCGCAACAGGGCTACCTCGTTTGTTGAAGCCGAACTTTACGCCGACGCTGAACTAGCTAGTAACAAAAATGAGCAGATTGAAAAGTGGATGGGGTACCAGTTGGACTTAAGAAACTGGAACACTTCCCAAGGAATTGGTCGAATTGTAACTTTTTGACGTGATATATAAGTGATATATAATGATGCGGGACTATAAATATGGTGGTGATGGTGTTAACTTCTCATGGGTGTGGCTGAATACTTTGGGGATGCTGATATGCTATTTGAATTCCCGGGAACTACTGGCAGAACGTAGCCTATGAATGGGAGATGCTTCATCTTTGAATGGTCTCGCTGAAAACGGTTTTGTCTGTCTTTAGGAGGCACTATAGTATGTGTCATACTTATAACAGAAGATTTTGGTGCTGGACAGCTCAAAGGCGTCTCAGAGTGGCGGATTACCAAATATATATGTACAGCGTTTATGATATTTACAGGGTTAATACAAATGTAAATGCATATTATTTTTTTTGGTTCAAGCTGTTAAACCCTGTGACATTTGACACTTGGTTTCGGTTTATTTTGAGAACTTTAGAACCCTTAGCCTTAAAAATCTCAAATCTATATACTCCGACCTCTAGTTTACAAAATATTTATTTCTAGCCTAAAAATACGTGGCATATCGACATTAAGGTAAATATGGTCGTTTATTGCTCCTAGTCAAAAAGCAATGGGCAAAAAAAAGCCGTTGAAAAGTACGTAAGCATAGTGAAAGCGGGCGCGTATATTTTTTTTTGTACTAAGGGCTTATACCAGGAGTAAAAACCAATCCCAGCCCTGTATTAAAATTATGCATGTGTTTGCGTCATTATTTTGGCACTCTGTGAGATGATCGAAAAAATACCGATTCAGGTGGTGGCTACCAGATAATATACACTGTTAAATTTTAATTACTGATCAATTCTTGGAAATAATGTTGTTTTTTTTTCAGATAAAGGAGCATTTTTTAGAAATTTTAAAGATATTATTTGCATTGAACCACACACTCTAAGTGCCAAGACATGTCTCGTTTGAAAGGGTTCATAGACGAGACAGTACCTAGCGGGATTTATATAGATAATGCAGGGTGCCCTCAGATTTAATTAGATTAATTTTATACAACAAAAAATATAATACGCAAAACTTCTATATACAATTCTACACTTTAGCTTACACGACACAATATCTCTCCAGAAAGATTACGTTTTATAGCATCGTGGATTTCGTGTACCGACCGCTCTTTATTATCAGCTCTAATAAACATAATTTCACCCAACGCTAATGGCTGAACCTTTCCCAAAGGTCGACCAGTACACAATCCTAGCAGATCAGAGTGAGAGGCATGCACTTTTCGGTTTGGATGGCTTACAAGGTGCATACGGTTGAGCACCGGTTTGAAGTTGCGGTATTTCATGCCCAACCATAGTCTGCGAGTGCTAATATTATCAAAAGTTGTCGGCGTGTACTCGGCATCCGGCCCTCTAAGGTCACCTCTTTGCACTGATGAGAGAAACCCCTCACGGTAGAGCCCCAGTGCGATCTGGAGATGCAGTTTCGTCATAGGGATACTTGTCAGAGGTTTCATAACCTTGCTGACATTCTGCAAGTGGCAACAGGTGTTTCCCAAATTCACCAACGACATGTATTGGAGCTGAAAAATGTCAAGTGGAAAATCGATATGTGGGACCACGGTACGGTGAGAAAGATACGTGTTACCGGAACTCAACCCACATACTCTCATCAACCCACAAGTAACCCAAGCAACGATTGGAGTTTGATTTAATGTTTAGGCACTTGAGTAAATTCACTCGCACTTCCTTGAGAAGTCCTATTCAGGCTAATTTTCGGATGTATTCTTCCGGGCCACCCAAGCAGCAGCTCCCAAAACTGCGTTACTTCTTTCTGATTATGGGACTCGGTTCGGTAGCCTTCCTTGCTAGTCTGAAACTGGTGGGCGAGAAAAAAAGCAAAGGCCAAATGAGCGAGTCCGACTACGAGAAAATAAAGTCTCGGGAGGTAGTTCCTGCCTTTGACAAGAATAACACCTTTGTTGTGTTCGTTCTTGGCGGTCCTGGTGTTGGCAAGGGAACTCAGTGCGATCGAATTGTTAGGGACTACAATTTTGCACACCTCAGTGCTGGTGATCTTCTTAGAGCTGAGCAAAACCGCGCTGGTTCCCAGTATGGAGACCTTATCAAACAGTACATTAAGGATGGTCAGATCGTGCCCCAAGAAATTACAATTGCACTTTTGAAGAATGCAATGACTGAGAATAAAGCTAAAGGAATTAACCACTTTTTGATTGATGGCTTCCCTCGTAAAATGGACCAGGCTTTGACTTTCGAGGAGAAAATTGTCCCTTCAAAGTTCACATTGTTCTTTGAGTGTCCTGAAGCAGTCATGCTCAAGCGGTTGCTGAAACGTGGAGAAACCAGTGGACGTGCCGATGACAACATTGACTCAATTCGTTTGCGGTTTAAGACTTTTGAGAACCAGAGTATGCCTGTTGTTGACTATTTCCAAAATGCAGGGAAGGTTGCTGTTTTGAGCTGTGACAAGTCGGTTGACGAGATTTACTCAAAAGTACAGGCTACACTTGCTTCTCATGGTGTTCAGCCAAAATAAATTATATCCTTGATAAATTAACTTAAACAAAAAAAAATCTTTATTGTTATTATTGCCTGCAACAGAGACAGTGAAGATTTTAGATTTTCTACTGAGCTTGTAATTCCGTAGTTCCGGTGCAGTTGTCGTTAGAAGTATTGACACACCACCTTCCTCTTCCTCATTAAATTCATTGATCATGAGAACCAAACTGACTAACCTTTGTGATTAACTGTTCCTAAGGTAGATTGAGAGTGCACTTAGTAATGGATGGAGACGTATAAGACTCGTGCAATTGACTGGACGTGCGACTTCACATTCAACTGCTACGTTCCAGTCTCAGTTGATGACATTAACCACCTTAACACCTATTTTGACATTTTAAGATTGCTCAACCCCCGGATCAAACCAGAAATTACCAATGGGCGGCACACGTTCTTCTTTGGCAACCATCCCATTCGCTATGTGCGAGTATCCGGTTATGTAGTGAATGCCGAGTACCCCATAAATGAAAAATTTCCTCTAAGCAAAATTTGGGTAAACGACGGTACCACCGACAGCCCACTTGAGTGTGTGATCAAGTCTGCGGAGTTTGCCGCTCGTAGGCCGGTTAAGTCCGGCTCTTTGGTGTGTTTTTACGGTTCTTTGGCCGAATTCGACCACATTCAGGTCGAAATTAACGATTACAGCGTAATTCACAATCAAATTGTCAAGCAGTATTACCGGTTCAGGCAGGAGGCAATGCTGGTTCGCAAGCACGTTCTAGAGTGGCCTGCAGAGGCATTCGAGTACTTTATACCATCTTTAAAACCTGGAACACACCCCAAAACAACAATAATCGACCATGCAAACGAGCTGGACTCGCTAATGGCAGATCTTCAACAATTTGATGTAAGCTATGTATGATGTAAAAGGCCCTTTTTCTCCGCAAGCTGGGCTATTCGTTCTTTGACCATTTCTAGCGTGGCTGGTTTAACTGTTACATGTACTCTTTGGTGCTCCAGCAGTCCAACATCGCTCTTAAAAAGTTGTCCACACTCCGTGCACTTGAAACCACTGGCCAGTGATGACATGTCCTTGCCCTATTCCTCGACCGGTTCCTTGACCGATTCCTCTGCCTTGGCCTGTGCCTGGGCAGCTGCCACAACCTGCATGAATCGACTGCCTGCATCGGAACTCTCCTGTTTTGACTCGCCATGACCATCGAGTTGGAGTCTTTCGAGCATTTTTGTGAGCTGCAATCGCTCGAATGCCGCTCTCCAGTGCTTGCGAGCCTCGAGTTTGGGTCTGATTGTGGGCAGCAAATCCACCGAGGCATTGGATTCGATGCGGACCAGCCAAGGATGGGTAAGGACCTCGTCAATTGTGAGTCTTTTGTTGGGATCAAACTCAAGCATCTTTGTCACAAGGTCTTTTGCCTGGCTGCTGACGTGCTTCCAGTAGTCGGGGTAGAAGTACGGCTTGTAATGGGGCTTGACCTCCTTCATGAACTGCTCCGCAGTCTCTGACTGAAATGGTGACACACCAGAAAGAATTGTGTACAGCACCACTCCTAAACTCCACACATCAACAGGTTTCGAGTGTCCTTGTTTCGTGAATACTTCTGGGGCAGCGTAGCCAAGCGAACCAGCACCAGATAGAATGACCTCATGGTTGTTCATGAGGCTTTTTGCCACTCCAAAGTCACATAAAACTAAAGGCGCTTTATCGTTATCGCTTTTGTACTTGTAAAGCAGGTTCTCAGGCTTAACGTCTCGATGGACAATGTTACGTTCGTGAAGATACTGTACCGCACTGGCAATTTCATGAAGCATCCTAGCTGCATCTCTCTCAGTGAAGCTTCCGTGATCGATGATTCGATCAAAAAGCTCGCCTCCAGTACATAGTTCAGTCACCATGTACAGTTTATCGCGAGACTCAAACCACTCGCGAAGCTGGACGATGTGGGGGTGATCAAGTTTCTCAAGAATCTTGAATTCGTCCATAATGCTGTCCAATTGCTCCGGTGAGTGCAGTTTAGACTTCACGATCACCTTAACAGCAACGTTCTCGTTGGTGTCTTTGTTGTGGGCCTGGCACACAACGCCAAACGCACCAGCACCAAGTGTTTTTCCAAAGCTGTAGTGGTGTTTACGACCATATGATGGTGGTTGCCTTGTTATGTGGCTTAAGATGGCTGAAAGTGACATGTGGAAGGTGTGGTGTGGAAGTTTGGCGTGGGAGTTTGAGGATGTGGAGATCAGGTTTGCTTCCTCGCCCAACTATTTGCCCCACCTAACATGTCGTTTAAGCCAACCGTGATGCCCAAGGAGGAAAAGAAGATCGATAACCTCGGAACTCCAGGTTTGCAGATCCCAAACAATGCAGAAAGTATCAAGGAGTTCAGTGAGGTCAGTAATGTGAATGCAAAAGAGCTCAATGCCGCTCTACAGGCGAAGGATGCCTTAAAGAGCGCCACCCCAGGTATTCATATCCCTAAGAACGCTGACGAGATCAAAGAGTTCAAGGAGGTGTCGACTGAGAGTGCAAAGGAGCTCAATGCCAAGTTGAACGGATAGATCTTTGCTTGCGAATTTCATTAGTTAACATTTATTCTACTTTATACTTTTGTTTTAATGATGATGGTGAAGTTGCTCCTTTATGCATTTTCAACTTTACTATACCGGTTTCACTACACATTGTTGGTTGAAGTCAATAATTTTACACTTTATTTTTTTTTATAATTATACGTTAACATTACTTATGCGGTGCTGTTGGCACTACTTAACCATTAAATTGATCCTGGGCAGGGTATGTCCCTGTATACGCTCGACGGCACCACAAGGAAGCTACTGCGGCTCGAGCGGTTCGGACAGCCCGATTTTTCGGTGAAAGCATTTATTGAACAGCTCAGTGGGGCCCAAAGTCACCTCGATGAAGACCGCAGGCTCGATCCAAAGCCTTATATCCGAACCTTTGAGTCAGCTGCTGGCGAACTTGAGCGGTTACACGAGATTGCTCTCAACCAGGAGGAAGCAGCAGCTGCTGCTTCCGCTGAATTGAGCGATAGCAGAAATCTCGAGATTCAGGACCTTGTAGCCAACGTGCAAACTGCTGTTCGTGACGTAAAAGCCCTTGATGAGGTAGCAGCTGAGATCCAAGAGCAAACAGGTATTGAGAGCACAAAATTAGAGCAGGTTTCGAGCGAACACTCCCAGATTGCTGGATACAAAGCGCTGATTTCGGCCTACCTTGCCTTCCAAAACGGAAAACCGCCTGCTGAGTTGTCAAGGCTGTGGGGTGCCAATCCCGACATGCGGAACGATCTACGCAAGCGAGCTGGTTTTGTGGCTCAATTACAGCAACTTGCTATGGCCATTGGCCCCTTAAATGGTGACAACACTACCCAAACACAAATCGACAAGTATGCGGAAAGTTTGGAAAAGCAGCTGTTGTCGACATTTTTGGATTGCTATCAGAACTTTGATCTGCCTGGAATGCGAGAATGTGCTGAGGTTCTCACTGAATTCAATGGAGGAGGCTCTGTTGTCCAGGCCTACATTAACCAGCACCGATTTTTCATGAATGTGGACCAACTACAGCCTGCGGAGGAGAGGGATCATGGTACTGAGAGTCTTTGGGCCGAGCTGGTCTCGCCCTCATCAAAGTACCAGGAGTTTGTGGAAATTGTGGACAAGGAAATCAAAGAAATTACTGACACGATTGCTCGAGAAACCGAGATCATCATCAAGGTATTCCCAAAACCATCCCGAGTTCTGTCGATGTTCATCCAGCGTATATTTGCTCAAAAGGTCCAAGGTTTAGTAACGGTTTACATGGACGAGGCCGCTGAACAACCTCAGTCTAGTTCCCTGGCTCAAGTTCGCGTGCTCAGTGTGTGCTATGCTCATGTTAACTCATTGGTCAACGATCTCCAGAACTCGTGGTCCAAGGAAACGTCTGGGCTGTCAACTGCTGAGCAGACCGAACTCGGAGAGGTTCTGGACTCTAACTTTTTAGATTTGTTTGTTCTGTACAAGGACGAGTACTTCTCGCTTGAAGAGCAGTCTTTGAGGGAAATCACCGATAATGAATTCAGGCACGCTGTGGGCAGCTCAGGAAGTTCTAGCGTAATTTCTCCGTCCAACTCGCCCAATCTCTCTCGATCAATGACCTCAGCAACCCAAAATGGTGAGGATGGCCGAATGGACAGACTGCGAAGGATGTGGAGTATGCGTACCGAGAGACCAGAGACTGAATCTCTCTCGGTTAACTTAAATGCTGCCAATTCGGTGAGCCCGGAGCCGGAACTTCCCAGCCCATCCTCTCGAACTCCGCTTTTTGCAAAATGGCAGCGGCTACGAAATATCCCAATTTCGAGCTTGCATAACGTTTTGGGGTCTTTTGCTGAGGCTATTTCTCGCGAACAAATCCTCAGATCTCAGGATCAGTTTCCAGCTGATGCGACAGTGCTGTACAATCTGCTGACCCATGAATTGGGTGGTCGGTACATCAGTGCGATAATCGACGATGCTTTAGAGCTCAGCTACAAGGTAGACGTTAGGTACCAAGTGGACTGGTCGTTTATAGAGAGTATAAAGACTTCAGGACATGCTTTGCGATTGGTGGCAGCTTTTGTTAAGACTGTGTTGTTTGCCATGGTTCAGTCTTCTAGGGAGTCCCAGAGTAGTATGGCCATGGCGCTAAATACCTATATCCGCAACGTTCAAAGGTCATGCAGTGAGCTTTCTGAGCAGAGTGCCGAGTTGATGCGACTTCGAACCAAGTTTTTGTTCGGTAAAAATACTCGTAAAGACTTTTTAGAGCCACAGGGAGAGAATGTTATTCATCCTGACCTGCTGGACGAGTTCACCAATCTGTCTCGATACGTAAAGGACACATTGTCTCCCGAAAATGCCACTAAACTTCTTCGACTCACTGCTATTAACTTCTGCGATGATTTGTTGGAGCACATTCTCCAGTTCCAAATCTCAATGGAGGGTGGAGTGGCTCTCAGCACAGATGTTGCTGAGTACGAAAGGCTAATGTCCCAGGAATGGTCGCTAAGCGGCGAGGTTTCCGAACGATTTGCCACGCTTCGGGCCATCTCCCGGCTCTACACTGCCGATCAGTCCCTTCTGTCATCGTTGCTCAGAGACTCACATCTCACTAAGCTGTCACCAAGCCAACTTAGAGCATATCTTGGCCAGCGATCCGATAACAACAACAGTAGACTTGTAAGCCTGCTTTATCTGCAAGGTAACAATGATATTCACACTAAGCGCTACTGACTAGACTAGGTACTTTTGCTTCTTTAAACGAAAAAGAATTCCACTTATTATCAAACACTTAATCCTAAAGCTCATTTTTAGTTCGTTTTAGTCATGACACATTATGCATAGTATATGTATAGCTAATGGTTTACTACACCTGACGTCTGCAATTAAATATGCAAACATGACAAAGTTGTATGCACTGTAAAGTTAAGGGATGTGGTTTTGTACCAGCCTAAGCTCATCGCGCGGATTATATAAATTATCTTGACACGTCGTAAGGCTTGGCAACTAAGTTGCATGTAAAAACCACCCGTTTTACACGTGGCGACCAAGAGTAAAAGGTTTTTTAATATAAAATATCTATTTAGTCAAACTACAAACCGATCGGCAAGAGGGCTTTGCGAGGTGTGCATTTTTATAGTTAATGGACACACGTTAAACCAATTGAAATCGTCCAAACGTGTGAGGTAATGCGTTAAAATTAGGCTACTTAAGTCGAATAATTACTAATGATGCACAGAATCTATTTTGGTGGCTAACCCTGACGAACGGATTATTCGCTAAACTGCCTCGCCTCTCTGCTGTGATTGCAGGGTAAAAACTAATCGGGCCAACGGTATTTCTCAAGTGGAGGTCTTTAGGCCGGGAATGAATCGTATTTAAAAATTAATTTAATATTTATTAATTTCATAGCTCTAACGAGGCTTCCAGAGCAATCGATCTATTCACCTCCGTGGTTTTCTCGTGAAGTGCCAAGACAAAAGTTTTATTAGGGCGGGTTACATACCCCCATGTGCGTGTTAATCCTCCAGCGTTTAAGGCCTGACCTCTTTGACCGATGGATTATTAATCAATAAGTGGTTAGTAAGTGCATATTTGAGCATCACGAGTAAATACACGGTGATCAAAATCTCAAGCGGTAGTTTCACTTGTGATAATCCCCTCTACGAATACTGTGGCAATTTTAACCAGAGACTAATCCAATTACTCACTTATCAGAGACTAAAAATCCTAACATAAGCGAGAGGTTGCCACTGTCTTTCTACACCTGTATAATGACACTGTCAGATACTAACGACAACTATGGGATTCATGCTAAGAGAGAGCCTGTTACCGACGAATCATTCATCAAATCATCATTTGAAGTTGAAGAATCTGATCCTCATTCAGAGAAAACCGGTCGGCCCCGCTCATATGTAAGAGAATCCAATTTCGACCAAACTACGCCCTCGCAACTCGAAGAATCCGAGATTGACCAAGGATTTGACCAAAATACCTTCGATCAGTCTGGTTTCGACCAGCAAGCGTTTGACCAAATGGGATTTGAACAGGGAGGATTTGGAACTGAATTTGAACCTGAATTTGAACAGCGTGAATTTGAACAAAGGGAATTCGAACAAAGGGAATTCGAGCAAAGGGAATTCGAGCAGCGTGAGTTTGACCAGCAAAGATTTCCTAACTTTTTAACCAATGAGGACCTACAGCTTGGCTACTCTTCTGAGTCGAAGCCAAAGGATGAGAATAACTTTCAGCCTCTATTTAAAATAGACCTGCCCATGGTCCGTCGTACCATGGATGGTGTTAATCGCGCCCTTGGAGTGGACCTTGGCGGAACCGAGGTTACTGAAACTGCTTTGATGGATCAACCAAATTACGACTCCGATGGAGACTCTAAAGATAGTGGGAACACAAAGGGTGAAATGTCCCACGTTAGGCTTATATGTGATGCTTGTGGCTATATTGTCGTTAGTGTGGCCACTGCTGTCCTTCAATCGGCAGAGGAATCATTTAAGGAGAGCATAGCCAATAATTCACGACCACAGCCACCTAGGCCACCTATTCGCAAGAAACGAGGAGGCGTGTTAGGATTTAAAGAACTTGCTAATCGTGCCAACCTCTCACCTTGGCATTTCCATCGCGTTTTCCGGTTTGTCACTGGTGTCACTCCCAAGGCGTATGGTGAAGCATTGTGGGAATATTTAATGATAGAGGCAAAGTTTGATTTGGAAAACGAGGATTTAACCATTGACGTCAATTCTAAATTTGAACCAAAAGTAAAGGAAAACAAAAAAGGTGAATCCACTGCGTCAGTTCAGTCTCTACCTGACACTAATATTTCAGACACGAGGTCTGCTTCCAGTAACATCAACTCCAGTGACTCGAACTCTACACCAAACACTAATACAACCATGAATTCCCCAGTCTCCAATACCATCAACTTCAATAGATCCAAAAAAGAGTCTCAAAGCTCAGATAGCACAAGGGCCGCTTTAACTCCAACCGATAGTTTACAGTCTCCCAGAAGTCCAAGAATTCATAGGAGTCCCAAATCGCAGATGTCGCCTGGAATTCAACACTCACCAAAACCAATTCGTGGATCTGCAGTGGAGCTTTCGTATACATCTACTCTTGGTGGTTCCGGTTTGAGCAACGAGATGTCTAGACAAGATGCCAAAGCTCATGAACGAGTGAATCACCATGTACGCGGTACCGGAAACATGTCTAAATCCCTTAGCCAACAAGTTTCACCTTTAAGTGGATCGGTTGCGCCGGGCCGGATCCGTAAAGCCAGTTCGAGGTCGCGTGGTGCCCGCTCGCACAGTAGAAACCGGACCCAATCTCAGCCCCAGAACCGTCCCATGACCATGGATCAACAACCGCAAGTGTCTGAAAATCAGTTGGGAAACCGGGGTCGCTCAATGAGTCGGGAGAATGTACAGTTTGATCAGTCTTATGGGTTTCAAAACCAATCCCAGCAGCCACAATCATTAAATGGTAACCAAATTCAGATGAGCCAAATGCAGATGAGCCAAATGCAGACGCCCATAACACAAATGCAAATAAACCAGCTGCATCAGCTGCACCAAATGCAGATGAATCAGTTGCGTCAAATGCAGATGAGCATGCAGATGAACCAGATGAACCAGATGCCCATGAACATGCAAATGCCAATGAATGGTATGGATGAGTCTGGCGACCCATTGCCAATGCCTATGATGCAGGAAAATCTACAGCAATCGTTGGGATCTGCTCAGGACGTGCCCGACCTAAACGGTCTAACCTTACAAGGCATGAACGAGTTCGACACAGCATACTTTAATTCGATTTCAGACCCAATGGGTCACATGAATGAGCCTGAAAGCCATGGAACTAGCCGCTCACCATCTAATCCTGACAGTGGTGAGCCCTCTACCCGGAGTTCCACCCACGATCCCCAAGACCTGCAGACTTCAACACAGTCCTCAAATCTTGACCCACCGCTGAATCATAATTTGCAGTCTGATCTCCACCACGAGATGATGCACCAATCCGATGGAGAGAAACTCGACCAGCTTGGTGATCTTCCAAACTACTTCTACATGTCAAATGAGGATAAGAGTCTCTATGACGACGATAACAACTCTTCCTACATGTCTGCCTTCATTGGTGATGAAGATCCACCGCTTATGCCATCATGGAATCCCGATAATGGATCGAATGGCAATTTCAGCTTTTAGAATTTAGTCTTAGCATATCATTATTCACATCATTACTTATATTTAAAAATAAAACATTTCAAACCGTTGATTTCCCTCTGAACGGCTGGCCATACCGGGCATACCTTTTTCGCTGTCGCAGCTCTTCCTCTTCCGCAAGCTGGGCCTTTGATTTCACAAAGTATTTTTCCGATGGGTCCATGGAATTGGAGTGTGTATGCGTATCGGAATAGCTATCGGTGTTTACGACCCGAAGCTGTGTGTACCCGTCACTGTACCCATCAAGGGCAAATGAGGACCGGTCGGGCGTGACTGGCTCGTCCAATTCGGTCTCGCTTCGTTGTGAGTCCGGAGAAGGGCACTTCCTTGTATATATATCAGTTCCACTACAGGAACTGGCCGAGGAACTTGACCTTGGCCGGGACCTTGATCTCGATCTAGACAAAGACCTGGGTCTAGAGGTTGAGGTACTTCTGGGTCGGCTTCGTTGCAGGTTGAGGTCCTCCTCGGCCTCGAACTCCATGGCATCCACTGCTGCCAGCGCAGTTTCCATAAATAAGTCATTGTGTCGGGCACTGGAAGGAATTATCAGGTGAGGTGGAACCATTGGTGGAATACTGGCATCCACAGGATGCGATTGGGAGAACGAGTGCCGGCTTTTTGGTGATAGACTCTGCTTTCTAGACAGTACTGACAGCTGTGATGATATTTCAGACTGGAACGAGTGGTCTGATGCCGGGGATCTCGACAATTCGGCCTTCTGCCCGGAGTTTACGGCTAGTGATGATCCATGCCGGTGGTGGTACGTAGGCACTTTTGCATGCCCCTGGTTCCACTCGGAAAACTGGCTCATTGGAGATCCCAGTTCAGTTATTTCGGGGGATGAAAAATTGCTGTAAGTATTTGGCGGCCTCAAAAATGGCATATTATCAAAGTCTAGTGTCGGCACGGTTTCATCATTGTTCCTCTCTACTGATAAGGAAGACTGACCATTTCCCATTGTTGTTCAAGGTGATGCGAAAGACTAGACATATATGGCTATCGATATTATTTAATTACTCCCCTGCGTTAATTGATCAAAATGGGGGTGGCGGGTAAAAGTTGGGCACGGATTTAATTAATTATTTTAAATCCTCTTCTCCCAATTTTCGGGAACTGGGGGGTGAGGACTTGAAGGCTAGGTTGCCTAACCCCAAAACAGTTTCAAATCAAAATGCGGGCCATTTTCTACGCGCTGGTAAACTACGCGAACGGCCAGGCGGCATTAGGTGGTGGTGCTGGATTTGGTGGAGCAGACTCTACTGCCAGCTTGGTCACCACCACTACATACCTCAACGGACCCACGGTGGCTGAGCCTCCTATAAATACCGGACCCTGGACCGATGCTGACCATTTAGAGGGAACATGGTCCTCAAAGTCGATGACAGTCATGACTGGGCCTGATTTCTACGATCCTGTTGACGAGCTCCTTATTGAACCGTCCCTTCCCGGCATTTCTTTCAGTTTCACCAAGGATGGCTTCTTCGAGCAGGCCATGTATCAAGTTACTGCTGATCCCACCAATAACTCGTGCTCGACGGGTGCACTTACATTTCAGCATGGCACGTACAACATCAGCAATGGTAAGTTGAAAATGTATCCGTTTGTGGATGATGGAAGACAGCTTGTTAGCGATCCATGCAACAGCAACAGCAGCAATTACGTCCAGTACGATCAGCAGCTGACAATGTCAAAATTCGAAATTCGCATTGATCTCTATTATGGTCGGTACCGCTTGGACTTGTACCAGTTTGATGGTACTCCTTTTCCTCCATTGTACCTGGTTTATCGGCCAGCCCAGATGCTTCCGACTATCACGATGAATCCTGGAGTTAAAAATCAGACTCAGAGTGCCAACAACCATAAGCGTCAGGTCAATCACAGTGTTAGAGACCGTATCAAGCGGTCGTTGATCAACAGGTCTCGCACCAATGCCGTACGTGAGGATTCAAAACCGGCATTTTACAACACGATCTGGTGGACTGGTATGAGCATGATGACATTTGGAGCTGCTGCATGGGTTTACCTTAGTTGAAAAAAAAACTTGCATTATAAATATTAAGTAGACTCGTGCATTTTTTACTTACTTGAGTTTAATTAAATAATGTACATTACGCAAACAGTACACTGTATGTGTGCATTTCACGTTAGTTAGTTAGTTAGTGCATTCCCAGTTTGAGTTTCAGTTTGGGCGCCTCCTTATCCGTTTTCGGCTTCTTCAGTACACTCCGGTACTTAACAACAAAGTGCCAGTCTTTACGACGCTTCATTGACAGCTCGAACAACGGTGGGGCTTTCATCTTAACAATCAAACTGGCTTTTGGTTCATAAAGAAGTTCGCAGAACTCAAGCAAAAACCGGCGATCGTAGGCCCCAGTGTGGGGTGACAGAACCGCGTCCCAAATGAATTTCTTAAGTGGAGCAATACTTTTGAAGGTTTGGCGAAGCAGTGGAACCGCAGTAGCGACATGTTTACGGGCTAAAACCACCTGTCTGCTGTTTAAAGTGCTGGTGCTGGGCTCTTGCAACTCGCCGTTGATGGCTATGTGGCCGAACAATTTGGCAAAGCTGTGAAGGATTTTGGTGTGGATAACAAAACTAGGGTCACTAGTGAATATTTCGTAGAGGTATTTCATTACCGCTTCCGATTTGTAGGCGCCCAGATTCAACAGCGACGAAATCGCCGCTAAACGGACCTCGACCGCCTCATCAGGTTTTGTGGCCAGTAAAAGCTTGTCCATACGGGGGTGGCCATACCCAGCCAGAATAAGCAGCTCCTCAATTTTGATTGCAGTGGTTGTCACTAAGTGGTATGGAGATGGGACCCAGCGGTCCAGTCTTTGACACTTATCAATCTCAGCAACAACATCGCTTAAAAACTTGTGGTACTGTGGATTCTCTGAAATATCCCGTACCACAGCTCCACGACATACCAGCCTACCTGTTTCCAGGTCAACTGGTCGCACACTGTTCGCAGCACTCTCAAGCAGGCAGGCCATGTAGTAGCTGTCCGAAAAAGGGTTCTCACTGTTCTCATTGTACCGAATAAGGTCTAAAATGAAGTTGCAAATGGCAATTGGACACATCCCGCTGGCCTGGTCACGTATCTGAGACAACGCCTTGGGGATGGCCTTTTGAACAAAGTATGAAGGGAAGTTTTGGAAGTTGTTGGCTTTGGGGAGTTTTGAGTCACCTAAGCAGTACAGTTCGCGGAAAATTCGCAGCAAATGGGTCATTCCTAGGTATTGGACCTGGGGAACCGCTAAACGGGCCAATTCCTCAACTGCTGCCACCCTCACTCCATAGAAGTACCTCTGGTCCATGACCGTTCGTGTCAATACCGTTCCATAGATTGGATTCGCCTGCTGTCTGCCGAAGTATCGAACTGCATCGTACTGGGCAACGACATCGCGGTCCTGTTGGAGCTGCGAGGCGTACATATAGTCAGGCTGGCTAACGAAAAACTGGCCTAGCCACTCGAAGTCAGCGTCGGCTCTGAGCCACTCAAAAGCTTCGTTGAACATAACTTCTTCCTCCTCGACTCCGTCGCCCCAATCCACGAAATTCCAGCTGTTCACCTCATAATCAGACATCAGCACATCACCCAAACAGTTGATTAGTTTCTCACTCTCCATGCTGAAGTTCGGTAAGATGCTACCAGTTCGTTCAATCGGAGGTATTGTGCCATCCTTAAAAACTGTGGACTTGCGGAACTTCTGGTTCCTCCGAAGTCGCTTGTACTTTGTGTTGTAAGGGATATCGATCTTGGTAAACTGCTCCCTTAGGTCAACAACGTGCTCATAAGGAGTTCCATTGGCCTCATGGATCCTGATAGTCATAGGACCGTTGAAGTTTGCCACGGGTAGGAACTTGGTTGTGGGCTTTGCTGGTTCGCTGGTAACTAGAGCAGATGAGGAAAACAGTGACATGTCTGGGTCTTGAGATCCAGCCAGTTCCCTCATTAGTTTCATGTTCTCCAGAATCTTTTCCTCCTCAATTCGCTCAGTTTCGTTCAGCTCTGTGATTGCTTTGAACAAAAATGTCGAACTTCTAAGTGTTTCGGGAGGCAGTTCCCGACTGTGCACCTGTCCGATACCCATCTCAATGCATGTCCGTTTTTTGTTGAAACGCTGGGTAATTCTAAAGATTGGATAGCCCGATCCATATACCCATTCGTCAAAAAACCTTGTTAGTCGGTAATGTGCCACCTTTTCACACTGTCGCATGAAGTGAGAGGTGCTGAGTTGTGACCTGAGGTCTCCAGACATGCTCTGCATAAACAGCTTTGTGAGTACCCGAGAAACACCAAAACTACGGTCGGTTTTGGCCAATCTGCGGTCGAGAATAAACAGCACTAAGGGTGCCTTTAACCGAATAAACGCCAAATCTTCGCACGAAAGCGGAAATCTAAATCGCGGGGCTCCAATTGGAGGCATACTAACATCTTCCTGGCACAGCTTGTCGTTTCCACGTCTCATTCGGTACCGGAACTCGTTGTTGCCCATTAGTTTTCTAATAAATAAATTGGTCATGAACAGTGCAATGCCTTCTGTGATCCACAAATCATTCCATGAGGCTGGAACAATTGCCACGCCGCACCACTGTGCTGCAAGTCCCCGAATTAGCGTCTCACAGTACTCGAACCTGGGCTCGATTAGATTGGAATCATACAAAAGCGAGTCGCTACACACCGTTAGTGCATAGGCATCACCGGTATACTTGGTTTGGCCTCCGAAATCGGAAACAAAACACAGAGAGTACGAGTCAAAAGGGGGCGTTCCGAAACTGTCCAGAAAGTACTTCATTGCCCGAGGGAAGATAGAGCAGGTATGGCGAACTAGTTTAGCTTTGCTGGGCAAAACATACGCCACAATCTGCCTGTTATCTCTCACGGGTGCTCCAGACGATGGAGGCGGTGGGGCCTGAGGCATGGGAAACTGCATGCTCATTGGGAAAGGAGGCATGTTCATTGGCATGTTGGGCATTGGCATTTGAGGCATAGGCATTTGAGGCATAGGCGGCATCGGGCCCATATCGGCCATCCCCATTGGTGGAGGCATTGGCATCCCCATTGGCGGTGGCATAGGCATCCCCATAGGCGGAGGCATAGGCATCATCCCCATATTCATTCCGGGATTCATCATTCCGAACATATTATTTGACTCATCAGTCAATGGACCGCTACTTCGAGGTGCTTCCTGTTGCAATGTGATTGGTATTGCCTTGAATGGCCCGATAGCGAACCCAATGTGCTGTGACGAGACCGGAGTGAAAATGTCAAACTTGACAATTTTCCCCTGTTCGTTAGAAGGATCCGGTTCCTCGTTTGGCATCACATTATTACAGGCCACCACCAGCTCTGACTCGGAATTAGACTCGTCGAGAAGCTGTGGGATGTGGAACTCGAGTTCCCAGGTTGACAGTGACCACAAACCATCTAAACAAGGCAGCCAGCACGAAGTTGCCTGGCCAATAGGGCTGTGTGTGGTGTATACATGGGATTCCACTGGGTTTGAGGTGACAAAGTGCAGGCCTTCATTGTGGAATGACGAACTCCGTGGATTCGGGTTGTTTTTATAGAATATACGCACAGTCAACGGCTCATACGTTTTTTCTTTGGTAGAATGCGAAGCAATAAATGTTGCATCGTTTGGCTCACTAATATGCACCGAATCAGGCAGGTGAATGTGTAGTTCACCCGGTGCATCACCGGATTGGTTCACTACTGAGTCTAGTTTGGACTTGTAGAGCCGATACTGCTCGACACTCCAGGTGCTTGGGCACTCTGGAGGGTTGCAGAGCAAGTCTTTGTGCTCGAACACGGACTCGATACCGTTTACAAAACACTTTTCGATTGTGAGGCGTCTGGCATCCAACACAATCGTTTTCAGGTCCAGAGTGGTGGGAACCACAGTCAGCTCAGTTCGACCGTTTAGAGATTCGTTAAGAATATCTACATCAACGGCCACTCGCTGGTGAGCCACACTGAATCCCCGTTTGGAAATCATTGAGGAAGGTGTTTTGCTTAGAAATCATCTAGAGTGAACTACCTGGTGAACCACCAACCTGGTAAACCTGCGATTACTGGTTGCTTCTGAAGTTGGCTTGCCTCGAGATGTTAGACTTATTCGAATTTTGAGGTTTTTATTTTTGTGTTAAAGTTAGGTATATAATTGGATGTACCACGCAAGCCGATTTACAGTGCTACTACACTATATTATACGAGCATATGTTGGTGCATTGTAGAGAAGAAAGCTAATTGGTGCGGTATCTGGTTTGTTGTGGTAAATATATTTAGATTGCTTAGGCGCTATTAGACATCAATGGGCCAAATAACGTCATTATGGTGACGGACCTTATCTAGGCCCTAACCTTTAGTGGCGATTCATTGCGAAGCTGGTGGGGGGGGCAAGTGAATTAGCATGCAATAAATATAATTTTCACGTCAAAACAAAGAATTAGGTTCAATTCCAGCAAATTTTGCTTCTTTTTTACTCCATTAAGTATAAACTGTTTTTAATCTTGTATCCGCGTCCATTCCGAACCGGGCTTGCCTGTTATCTCTCTTGTACCCTACACAGTGCCAAAGTCGCTCTCCATTTGGGAGCCCGTGCCCAACTCCTGAGGCTTATATATACCCCAAGTCTTATCCCCTCTTAACCACTCACACCCACCAGCAACACCTAGCCACTGCCTATAAGAATAAGTAATGGTTAAAGTATCTGTTCTACTGGGTGCAATTCCCCTCGCAACAGCACTCTACATCCCTCACTCCGACAGCGCAAACTCCGTTGAGCTGTTCGACGACCATGAAACCGGAAGCCGCACTGCTCAAGGCTACGCTGCCGACGAATTGGCCAAAGGCAAGCCCCACGGCAAGTCTAAGGCCAAGAAGCATGGTTGTGGCAAGTCTAAGGGCAAGAAGCACATGGTTTCGAAGCACCACGACGGCCACCACGGCAAGCCCCACGGTAAGCACCACAGCAAGCACCATGGACCTCCTCCCCCTCCTCCCTCTGACGAGCAGCCCCCTCGTGGCCCTCCTGGACCCACTCCTCCTCCCCCTCCCCCTCCTCCGGCCTCAGACCTGTCTACTGCAGTTATGCCTGAGAAGGTTGAGTCGTACGACCTAGACAGCCACATTGTGACCCCCACCAGCATGGATAAGATTATCCCTGACAGCTACATCGTTGTGCTGAAGAAGGACCTTTCCGAGGATTCTCTTGCTACCTCGCTCCAGTTTTTGGCTGAGCAGAGTGGCGAGACCCTGCAGTCTTACATCCAGGCCAACACCGACCACGCTCTTCTTAAGGTCGAGAGTGGTTTTGACTTGAAGAAGGTCTACAACTTCGGCAGCGATTTCCGTGGCTACGCTGGTCGTTTCCTTCCTGAAGTCGCTGAGATGCTCGCTCAGCAGCCCGAGGTTGCCTACGTTGAGCGTGACAGCATTGTTCACACCTTGAACCCCAAAGAGGAGGATGAGGCTCCATGGGGATTGGCTCGTGTTTCCCACCGCAAGCACCTGCACCTAGGCACCTACAACAAGTACCTCTATGATAACGAGGCCGGTAAGGGCGTCACTGCCTACATCGTTGACACCGGTATCTACATTGACCACGAGGACTTCGAAGGCCGTGCCTCCTGGGGTAAGACTGTCCCCATTGGCGACGTTGATGTCGATGCTCACGGCCACGGTAGCCACTGTGCTGGTACCATCGGCGGTAAGAAGTACGGTGTGGCCAAGCAGGCCAACCTTGTTGCAGTTAAGGTTCTTGGCAGCGACGGTAGCGGTTCCATGAGCGATGTCATTGGCGGCGTTGAGTACGTTGTTGAGTCTCACCGCAAGGAGCAGAAGGAGAAGGGCTCTAAGTTCAAGGGCTCCACTGCCAACATGTCTCTGGGTGGAGGCAAGAGCCCCTCGCTTGACATTGCTGTCAATGCTGCTACCCAGGCTGGTGTTCACTTTGCCGTTGCTGCCGGTAACGACAACCAGGATGCCTGCTACTACTCTCCTGCCAGTGCTGAGGGTGCAGTTACCGTTGGTGCCACCGATGTCCGCGACGACCGTGCTTACTTCTCTAACTACGGTAAGTGTGTTGACATCTTTGCTCCTGGTGTTAACGTCCTTAGTATCGGTACGAGCTCGCCTTCCTCGACTGCAATCATGTCGGGTACTTCAATGGCCTCTCCCCACATTGCTGGTTTGCTCACCTACTTCGTCTCTTTGCAGCCCAGCAGCGATTCGGAGTACGCTACCCGTGGTTTGATTACCACTAAGGAGCTGAAGAAGCACCTCATCAGCTTCGGTACCCCTGACTCAATCGCTGACCTCGACAGCGAGTCGCCCAATGTTCTTGCCTACAACGGTGGTGGCAAGGATATTTCCGACTTCTGGATTGCTCCCAGCGAGAAGGATGACGAGGAAGACAAGGAGAAGCACTCCTTCCTTGACAAGGTTGAGGATACCTACGAGTCGATCGTCGATTACTTCGAGGACCTTGTTGAGAGCTCCCAGGAGATCGCTGGTAGCCTTTTCTAAGTTAGCATTATTTTATTTTATTCCATTGTTACGAGTTTATACGAATAATTTGTTTTATTTAATGTTTAAACGGTCTTACGTTTTTATCAAGCAGAGACCTTCTGAGGCAGAACCGTTGGGCCGTAGGTTCCCTGTGCCTGAGTTCCGTCGGGGAACTTCATTTCACCGGACTTCACTTTATCAAGAGTGTACCGGTGCGTCTGCATAACTGAAGCCCAGATGTGCTCGCCTGAAATCATGCTCGAGTACTTCGAGTCAAGCTTGTGGTCCGGGGTAATGAACTGAGGGAACGGTTGGATCTTGGTGTCGTAGTTGCACCCAGCAAACATTGGGAAACTAAATCGTTCCTGTTGGATGCGCCTAACACGATGGGCAGTGGCCGTGAACTGGTTGTTGGTCATGACTTCAAGCAGGTCGCCAATATTAATGACAAATGTGTTCGGAATCGGCGGTGCTTGGATCCATTCGTTAGCACTGTTAACAACTTCAAGGCCAGGAGAGTCTGCTAGTAAAATAGTGAAGCATTCGTAGTCGGTGTGCTCGCCAATTCCCTGTCTATCGGGCTTCTGGGCCTCCTCGTCGAATGGGTAGTGAACCAAGCGTAAAGTATTCACTGGAGCAGTAAAGTACTGGTCAAAATCAGTTTCTGATTGTCCTAGAGCCAGTGCGAATCCGTGAATCAAAACTTTCGAGAGTTGCACTACCTCGTTGTAGTACTCGACCACCCTCTGACGGAACTCGGGAACGGCACTCTCAGCAGGCCATTGGTTGGGACCAAGAAGAGGAATATGCGCTTTGGAAATTGGATCTTCTTCGTCGAAGTCGTAGCCAAAATCCATAGCTTCTTTGTGGTCTGGTTTCAGAGTGGCATCAAAGATTTCCTCACCTTCAGGAACGTAGCCTTTGTGGCACTCTGAGTTGCCAATGTAGAGCTTCATTTTCTCCTCCTCACTCAGTTTAAAGAATTCTTTAGCAGCCGATTTAACACCTTCGATGACGGTTTCGGGAACTTTGTGGCCGGAAATGTACATAAATCCAACCTCTCGAGCAGCCAAGCCGATTTGCTTGGCAACCTCAAGCCGCTCCTCAATATTTGCGGAATACAGCTTTTCAATGTTGACTACGGGGATTGTCTGAAAGTCTGTCTTCATAATGGTAATGTTAAAGTGAGTAATGTCTGTCCAGATCGGTCCCGAGTTTTTTAACCGGGGCACTGTGATACGACAGTCTGATTAAGAGGTTTGACAGATAGGGTTTATATTTGTTGATAAGAAAATATAGATAACAGATTAATTGTAATTGGCTGGGTTGCATGAAAATGCCTTTCCGGAATTCGATGTACTTCCGTAGGCTTGAATCATACTAGAAATGGCACCGTAAAGTCCAATGCCACACAAGCAAAGACCTCCCAAAAACATAATTGTAAGGAAACCTTTAAAAGCTCTTCGCTTCCAGTCACCAGCACCCATTCCACGCTTCCAGCGAGCCAGATCAGTCCATTTGTCGTGACGAGTAAGTTCAGCGGTTTCAGGGTTGTAGTGGTCAAATGCACTCGCATCTTCCCTAATGAGTAAGACAAGCATAAAACCAGCGGGGAAGGTGTACGAAAAGTTCAGAATACACACGGATCCAACTAAAGCCGATAGGTTAGCAACTTGGGGGATGGCAGCACCAATAATATATGCCACACCCCAGTAGATAATAATAAGTATACCCCATAAAATCGCACCTCGAGTGGTGGTCAGTCTAGGGAAGTTTAAATCAGGTACACCAAATCCCTGGTATAGAACCTTTAATCCAACGTTTCCGTATAAAGCTGCAGCCAGCATACCCGAAATAATGGACAGGATATTACCAGCAAGACGAAGACCATATGGTTGGATTCCCTGGTTGGCCACGGCGTACACGAATTGGCCCTGATAGGAGTAGACGAAAACACCAAAGAAAAGGTATACAATCAAAATCAGGAGATCAGCACCCACTAACCCATACATGAACTGGCGGGGATTAGCCATTTCAGCCATAACCTCACAGAAAATCGTTGCACCTCCCCAAGCAAACACCATCTGGTCTACACCAAGCATTTGTCCATACAATGAGTTGGGTGATCCTACATGGAGCTTTACTGGACCAGGTGCCAAACCACTTGCAGGGTAATACGGATCAAACCGAGCAGCACCTACCATGGTCACGACACAGATACCAATATTCATCCACACTGCCGAGTTTGCAAGATGTGAAAAGTCCTTTAAAGACCTTATTTGTCCAAGAACCATTCCCAGAAGTGCCCAAATAAGAATTTGAATAGTAAAGCAAAATTTGGTGTCCTCAGGAGTCGACTGGATACTTTGTGCAAGGGCCTGACCGGTAGACAAACAGATAATTCCAACGTTCAACAGCATCTGGATAAACTGAAGTCCAGCAATAAAATATCGGGACCAGGGACCCAAAATTCTCGACCCCAAATCGCTGTAAGTACGAATTGGGTAATTGTCACTATCCAGTCGCAGAAATGCCATGTTCAAGAGCTTTCCTCCCAGTAAGGCAAAAAATCCGAAGGCAATGTACAAGATAATTCCTCCAACATATCCCAGCTGGGAAATTCCATAAGGGGCATTCGACGGCCCTAAAATATCTGTGGTGATTAAGAAAAATACAGCATACCAGTTAGCACGTCTCAGCTTGGACTGAGACTGGATTTTAGCCTCACTAATATTACTGTGGGGGTCTCCAATCTGTTTCCTCTGTAACTCTCTCAGACCGTCCAAGTCTCTGCGTGCTTCGTATTCACGCTGGATACGTGCATAGTACATGTACTGCTCAAGGGGAAGGTTTCGTGTATGAGAGTCATCATCATGTTCGGCAATAATACCTCCAAGGACATTCTCTACGACATCGCCATCCAGATCAGATATCGTGCCGGTAGTACTGATATTACTTGGGTTCGAGCGGTCTTTCTTTTCATTAGAGTCTGAATCTACAGTTCTCTGACGCAGTTCAGCCTTTTCATTACTTGAAAAAGGGATATGGAATCTCCAAGACATGTTTGTTTTTTCTGTTTCAGTGGTGACAGGTTGATGTATATAAGTGACTGCAATGGCTGCATACTATTTTTACCACTCTGCCCAGTTTATGCATGTCAAATTTTTCTTTCGCCACCAACGACTTTTCATAGAAGGACTTGATAGCGATAGATAGAGTTTAAGCGATTAGCTAGTTCAAGGTTTTATTGGTAAGAGTTGTATATTTGTTAGGAGCTAGTCGTTTAACTGTAAAAGAAATGCAGGGATTAAACCCAATTCCATGATCAAAAAAAAGCAGGGTTCACACGGCAAAACGAGCTTTAAAAGATAAGACTTTTTTGATTTTGATAATCAGTATCTTATGCACTGAGAGGCCTTTTTTTGAAGGATATATATAAAGAATGGATGTCAAAATAATACTATATGAGAAAACATACGCACCTGCTGTCTGGGGCTCTAGATCAAAGACGCAATCTATGCACGTAAAGGGTATATACTCCTTCCGGCCTTTTATTAGGTCATGATTATTAAAGCGCGGTTAGCACAACTTGCGTAGTTGTATCGCCTATATATGTATGTAACCGAGCTCTACTACTTGAAGTTTGTAACCAGAGTATGGATTTATAAGTGAATTAAAAAAAAAATAATGGGGAATGAAAACGACTTTATATCAGGAAAAGTCAAATCTTCATTGCAATCAGCAGCTTTTAGTAGATTTGTTAATTAGTCAGTTATACAATGAGTTTAATAGGAGAAATGTTCCTAATAACATAATACTGTTGGCACTTTGGCCGAGTGGTTAAGGCGGAAGACTCGAATTCCTCTGGATAGCAATCTTCTGGGCTCTGCCCGCGCAGGTTCGAGTCCTGCAGGTGTCGTTATTTTTTTGTTCCCCCTGAAACTATTTTTCCCCTTGTCACATCATCCCTCAGGCACTATGGTAAATTTTTATAATTTTTTATGTTTTATTTGTAAGTTGCATTGAAGTCATATATACTAAATACACATATATGATTATGGTTGATTATGCATATGTATGCATCTACCTTGGTTTATACTTTTCCCAAAAAAGCTTTTGTTCGAAGGCTTAGCAGAGTGTACTTAAAGCAATGTAAGTTGCAGCAGCCTCTCTGCAACTTTAGTTGAAGTGGGAGGAAGGTGGGTATGCGGAGCTACACGCAGAAAGGGGTAAGGACCGGGCAAGGACAAGTATAAGCCCACTACATTCTGCGTGACTCTCGGCTCATTTCTCTAAAAATCAAACCAAAGAAACTAGATGCCGGCGACAAGAAGTAGTGCGATTACTCCCTATATCAATTTGATCAAAGGAAACCCTGTAAATGTTTTGCTGGTGTTTGTTCCACTGGGAATAATTGCTGGGTTGAGGCAGTTCAGTGCCAAAACCGTTTTCACCTTGAACTTCCTTGCTATTATCCCCTTAGCAGCGATATTATCCGATACCACAGAGATTTTAGCCGCAATGGTGGGCCCCACCGTTGGTGGTTTGCTTAATGCGACGTTTGGTAACGTTGTAGAGCTCATTGTCGCTTTGGCAGCTCTTTACCGCGGCGAAATCCGAATTGTGCAGACTTCAATGTTGGGTTCGATCCTTTCCAACCTCATTTTAGTGCTAGGATGCTCATTTGTGGCTGGAGGCTACAACAGGCTTCAGCAAAAGTTCAGCCAAACAGCTGCCCAAACTATGTCCTCCGTGATGGGTCTTTCCTGTATTTCACTGATCATTCCAGCCACTTTCAGCAGCACTGTTACAAGCAAGGATGTTGGAAAGGAAATTCTGACTATTTCTCGGTACAGTTCATTGGTTCTGTTGGGTGTTTACTCGCTTTACCTCGTTTTCCAGCTCAAAACACACATTGTTTTCTTCGATACAATCAATGAGGAAGAGGAAGAGGAGGAAATTGAGGCTGAGATCAAGCTTCCCGCTTGCTTGATTCTCTTGGGCATTATCACCTTGGTAGTTGCAGCCTGTGCTGAGTACCTTGTGGGTTCAATTGAGGATGTCGTTGAGCAGACCGGACTTTCTAAGTCGTTTATCGGTTTGATCATGCTTCCTATTGTGGGAAATGCTGCTGAGCATGTCACAGCAGTGTTTATGGCCATGAAGAACAAGCTTGATCTTACAATGAATGTCGCTGTTGGTTCAAGCATGCAGATTGCTCTATTTATGACCCCATTTTTGGTCATTTGGGGATGGATTATTGACCAGCCAATGACCTTGTTCTTCCACACATTCGAATCTATTCTTCTATTTGTTTCAGTTTACCTTTCCGGCATGGTGTTGGAAGATGGCGAAAGCAACTGGTTTGAGGGTGTGCTGCTTATTGCCCTTTATCTTTTGATTGCAATTGCTTACCTTGTATATCCCGATCCCCCGGAGAACAGTGTGATTGTTAATCAGTTGGCTGCTCATGTGCAGAAGGTCATGCAGAAGTAGTCTAATAAATATTCCTAATACTTTAAGTACATTTCTATTTTGCTGTATCCTGATTTTCTTTATTCTTACCATCACCGATAAATCGCTTCTGATCCTGTTTTATCTGCTTCATGTCCTCCTTTAACTCCTGCTCGAACGATTTCATGCCTTCTTCACTGCGAAGCTTGTCAACCCCGAGCATGGAAGCGTGGGGCATAGTACGCCCTTCTTTTTCCTTTTGCACCTCAGCAGCCCAACTCAGAAGCTTACCTTCACTGTATTTGCGACTGTATGGGGAACCAATTCGCTTCTGACGAGTGTTTTCCATGTGTGTGTGCCAAAGTAAGTAAGCCGGGTCCTGGTCAGGCTCTGACCACTCGAAGCCAGCACCGCCTCGAGCCCAGTACTCCTTCATATATGCCTCCTCATTGGTTTCCACTGGCTGTAAATTAATTTGGGAGAGATCCTGGAGCAGTTGAGGGCTGCACTCGCCGAGGTTTTCAGGGAGTGACCGATTGAGTTCAGTGACAAATGTCGCCATTCTAAGTTGTTCGCTGTGTCGATAGCGATAAAGAGGTGATGTACCCGGAATCCATGCCAGCACCGATCCAAGGCCCGATTTCGAGTTGGAGAGAGCCAGTGAACCGTAAAGTGAGAGTGCGCTGAGGTACGTACCAAACATTCCACACACCATCATACTGGTTCCTGAGTCCCATGTTCCCACTAGTCCGCTCATAAGAAGGTTATGAGCCCCATATAGTGTTCCACTAAGTCCGGTTACCCAAACTGCGGCCAATTTCTGCAGTTTAGAATTCATTTTCAGGTTGTAGTTGCTCAATTTTCCGCATGTGTGCTCCAAAACATCTAATGCACCTCTGAAATCGGCTTTATAAACAGCTCTTCTAAACGGAATCATCGCGATTTGTTCCGGTACGTAGTTTTTAGCTGACTTTTCAGTAAAAGTTTTTAAAAGTTGAAGTGAGGCTGATGTGGAGGGAGGAAACGAGCATGTGAAGTATTCCAGCAAAGTTTGGTTAGTGATTCTAACTGGATCATTTTTGTACTTTAAAAGGACCTGTTTAAGCAGGCTTTGAGCCTCTTGCGGGTCGTGCTGGGTGCTGAGCTCGGTGTATTCTGGGGTACGCGAGAGTTTATAAGCTGCTTCAAGTTCAGAACATGCAACAAGTGCTGTTCTTAAAGATTGTGTCGTTGGTTTGTGTGCAAGAAACTCCTGGATTGTTTTAAGTGCACGTTGAGGAGCTTTCGGGCCAACCATTAGGGCATGATTCAGCAACTCCAATGGTGTATATATAAAATATACCTGAATATAAATAAATATGGGGGAGAGAATCTATTTAAAGATACAAAACCAAATACTATATTCGGAATTTTTTCTATTCGAGATAAAAATCTAATTAGTTCAAAGTAGCCAGTACTAGTGCTACTGCTTCATGATCCGATTTAAAAGGATCTTGTTGAAAGTCGATTGAAAAGGACTCTTTACAGCCACATTCACGATATTTCCCTCATTTTCAGTCAACCATAACTGAACGTCATGTTCCAGTCTCTTTTGTTTAGCCCTTCCGCGATTATCCACAACCGTCATGCCTTTAGCCCATTGGCCCACAGCTTCAACCCGTACGTCTTCTGTTTTAATCTCCCATCCATGTCTTTCTAAGACATACGCCACAGTTAGCGGATCATGGAGATGGACTGATGCATTTTCAGGACCACGACCAATAATTCTGCCGTAGTTCGCAAACGAGGCATTCAGCCATTTATCAATCCACTGAGCCAATACTGAACCTGGATATTTGGTTAAAAAGTCTCCCACAATGTCAGAAACATCGTGTTTGTGCATGTGGTGGGACTGAGTAATGTCCAACGGAAACAGTGTCAAGTTCAGTCTTTTACCATCACACTTTACTCCCGGGTAAATTGCGTCGGGATTATTTGAGGTGAGCGCATAAACATGAGCAGCGGCAATTGGGTCGGCAAAAACGTTGAACTCGGCCAATGGAGTGATGTTCCCCGGAATTCGAAGAGTCGCACCCATGCTAACCACCTCTTTGACTCGGGAAAAAGTTAGTGGATCACACATCTGTGCCTTCGCCAAGTTCGTCAGCGGTCCAATACACACAATTGTTACTGAATTTTCCGGTTCTGTTTTCAGAAGATCGAGAATTGCAAGCCAGGAAGGTTTACTGCCACCAGGCACAAATGGGAGAGTTTCTGCCGTTTTTGAATCAGGAATCTCAGCATTTGGTCCAAAATATGAAAACCAAGATTCGGGAGCATCGAATTCTGGGTTAGAATGGTGAATTCCAGCCAGACCATCTGAACCATGAACATCGGTGGCATCAACAGCATTTATACCCTCCAGGGGCTCGAGTTCTTTGAAACTTTCAATAGTTTCGGCTCCTGTTAATGCTTTAGCCGAGCCAATGTATATTTCAGGTTTGTGGCTGCTAAATTGGGGCAATTGAGTTGAGCTTCGGTACTGGTTCTCTAAATCTACAATTTTGAAAAGCGAAAGCGTATTTTTAAGGGTGTCAATGAGCTTGCAATTTCCAAATGTAAGTGAAATCATTTTTAAATTAGCAGTGGACGACAGCAGCAGCAATAGGGCCAGCATATCGTCCACCCCTGGGTCGGTATCTAAGATAATGGTCATGATTGGTAATAGTAAAGGCTGCCGGCTCAAAATTAAGAACGAGAACTGAAATTGAAAATCGTTTATATAAGTACAGCTAAATTGTTTTGAATGCATTTGGTAAAAATGTTAATTGGAAATAAGAGGAATGAAAGTACAGAGATATAATGTCTTAAATCAAACTCTTGCATAATGAAGTTATAGATTAAGAGAGAAGTAAAAGTGGCTGTACATTCTAGGTTAACATAGAAGTGCATGTTAGGCTAGAGATTAAGATCAAGCAATACTACGCAGCTATTCATTTCAGAATATAAGACTAAAATACAAATCATGCAGGGTAAATTGAACTAGAGATTAAGAACAAGCTATAATTAGTCTATTCCTCGAAAAGAACACTAGTGATATTGGCTTAAACCAACCGCGCGAATAAAATTGAGAATGAGTTTGGTAAAAAGAATTAGAAATTGTAAGTAGTAAATTGAAATATCTAGGTTAACGGATAATAAAAGTACATTTATAACATCTGGGTATGAAACTAACTTAGATGAAAAGAGCAGCGATACCAGCAACTGCAGCAACTGCACCACCAACCGCAGCAGTCTGGCCAGCATTGGCCATAGCAACGGTGGGGTTGCTCTGGTTGCGAGTAACAATGGTCATGGTCTTACCAAGCTCAACAGTAACGTAGGTGGTAAGATCATCATCCACAGGACCAGCAACAGGAGGAATGACAGCCGAAGTGGGAGCAGCAGTAGCAGAAGCCTTCTTGGTAGTCACGGTAAGTGTCTTTCCAAGGGCAACAGTCACGTAAGTAGTGAGATCGTCACCGGAGGTTGTTGCAGCAGCCGGAGCAGCCACGCCAATGGCCGAAGGCAAGCTCGTGGAAGCCTCAACTGCAGCAGGAGAAGTCGACGCGTCAGTCAAAAGGTCCACAGCAGAGGAGGTGGAGTTGCTATAAATAGCAGAAATACCAAGAGGCAAGGCTAAAAGAGTGGAAAAGAGCATCGGAACCTAGAATAAGGATGTTGTAAAGAAAGACGAAGTTGGAAGAAAAAAGCGATAGTTAGGTTGGCAAGATCGTAAACAGATAACTAAAAATAACAAAGGGGCCTCGATCATGCAAGGTCGCGACGCGATATTAGTAATCAAATCAGTGTCTCGTGATCTTTTGGGAAAACTTCTTCCCTAGTTTGCTAACGGCAACACGGTTCTTTCCCTGTGGCAGCTAATATTTTAAGAAATAATGATTATAAATGATGTTTCGTGGTTATAATGTATATAAATAATGTTCTGTCGTCTGCATTATTAGATGTGATAGTCACACATTGACATCGCAAAATCTTCTCTGCCGCGTCTGTTCTCCCTTTCCCTCTTTGTATATTTTTGCCTCTTTTGGAAACGCTGTTTGGATTACGTCATTGGAAATTCGCTTATGGGCAAGGTCAAATAAGGAGTCCTGGCGGCTGTGAAGTGCTGTGGAATATTCTGCCCTAAAAATAAGAATAAGCAAGAAATCCTAGGGGTTGAAGTCTGATGCACGTACAAGAGAAAACATCTAATCGAAGGAGGCAGAAGCAGGGGTAAAACTCATAAATGCATATATATAAATATCAGTATTCCTCTCCGATGAAATTATTAGATTGTCGTTCAACCGCTCGCTAGCAATTTTACTGATTTCATGCCGCACAGCAGTCTGACCTTACGGCAAAAGGATTAGTCACGTTAAATTTCGCATATTTAGTAAGAATACGTATTGCATAACCTAGACCTGCATACCGTAATGCCTTCTGCGCTATACCCTAGTTAAAGCGGCCATTAATCAGCCTTACTCTTTAATTTTTTCCTCTATAAAAAAGCAAAAAGAGCCCACCTATAGCGAGAACTTTTAATGGAACAAGCTGTGTCAGCAAAAGTCGAACGAATTAATATAACCCGTATGTATTGAATAAAGTTACTAGGAGTTTAAACCATGCGGTTCATTATGAACATTCTAATTAAGCATTTTAATTAACAGCCTCCGACGCTAGTTCTCTTGCTCATGTTATTGCTTGCTCTTGTTCACTTTGCTCAATGCTCTTCTGAAGTCTACGTTACTCCTTGGCACTCGTTGTTGATCATTTGTCAATCGCCTTTAAATTACATCAAACCCTGGTCTCTACCACCAGTGCACGGCCGTCCTACCACACACTGGAGTTGGAAACTGTGCAGTGGAGTATATATGGAAAAATGAAATTATGCTATTTACATTATTTAATTTTGAATGTTATTTTTTTTGTTTAAGCTCTGAGAGGTGCCTGAATTCTCAATCGAGATCAATAATTTTTCACACGCGGGTGTTTTATTCGTTGATCTTAATGGATTACTACTACATACGGGTAGAAGTTCAACTCTCTCAAATGGTCGCGGAAATCGAGGTCGGTTGCCATGCCTGCAAGCGGGAGAATTCCGAGCCTGGAGACCCGATTGTGTTCTGCAATCAGTGCAAGACTCCATACCACAGATACTGTCACAAACCTCCCGTTGACAGAATTTGTATTGATGTTCTAGACGCAAAGTGGTTCTGCCACAACTGCATAGGTCAACATCCTGAATTAGCTCTCGAAACAGGGGTCCCAGGCACCGAGTTTGAACCAGATACTCGAAAAGCGTATCTTTCAAGCCTCTCAAAAACTCAATTGATGCATCTTTTGGAGTTTGCAGAGACTATTGACCCATCACTGCCTATTTATTCACCAAATACGAGCAAGCATGTGGCTCGATTGAAGCAGGAAAATGATGATATTCGCCATATTGAACTGCAAATGCGGCCTGGAAATGAGGACCTTGTTGTAGGTGTTGTTACTGAGTGGGTCCACAACCATCCCAACACCCAAGGAATTACAACCAAGGTAATCTTTGAGCAAATTGAGCGTGAAAAGAAAGTAAGTGAGTTGGACCCGGCATTCAAACACTCTGCAACGCGGGCGTTGCAGCGTGCATTACGGAAAGGCAGATTAACTGAGCGTAATGGCAAGTACCAACCGAACCCGTACTACCAGCCCTCATCCGAGCTGAGTTTAACCCAATTATTGAAAGCAGACGATAATGTTATGTTCAGTCACTTCCCATTGCGACTGATTGATGGTCAGGATCAGAATGAAGTACTTAAAAGTGACGTTTTCAGCCATAGAGTATACATTAACTAACAAAAATTGTAACTTGTAATTCATTCAAAAAAGTAAAAATATTAAAAATGACAACTGAATTAAGAAAAATGTCTCAATTGCTGGTCTTCAAAAAGTTCGCCTACGGTTTCGCTCTCATTCGGGAGGCTATATCCATAAAGGGCTTGTTGTTGCTTAAACGTTGGTTGCATTAATTCGTGGTTTTCGGCTACATCGTATCCTTCGGTATGATTGTGAGAGTTCATTTGCAAATCATTCTCCAAATGCTGCAGCACGTTCATTTTAAGTGGCTCATCCTGGTCAAGATAGCCAGTATAATCATATCCGGCCTCGCCCTCAGAATGGATACCTGGTCCAAACACAAAATCACAGTGACGTTCCAGCTGCTTGTCAACGGGTCGGAGGTCCAGTTGCCTTAAGTTGTGTGACTGTTGAAAGCCGAAACGCTGAGTATCGAAATGTATGTCAAACTGCTGTTGATCAACCGAATGATTAAACTGGTCCATTGATTGGCAAAACTGGTGATTAAACTGACGATTAAGCGGTTGACTTTCAAAAAGGACACCATCTGCATGTTGGTCAATGGCTTGTTGGGCATACCGGTACTGGTTAGCCACCTGTAGGTCCAAGCGTGCATTATTATACAGAAAGTTCGGCGTCTCAAGAGCCTCAATTGGCCTGAAGTTTACCAATCGACGTTCCTCTCCAGGTGTGGATATGTATCCTGGTGTCATGTCTTCCGACGTTAGTTGGCTTGGTGTCATCTCACCAGACTCAATCAAGCTGGGTGTTAGCTGCAAACTCGGTGTCATTTGGTTGATCTGTTGTGAAGTTAACTGATGTGGTGTGAGCTGCTGAGAAAGTTGTTTTGTATTCATCTGGTGTGGTGTCGTATGAGGCGAGAATTGCGGTGATGTTTTATGCGGAGACAAATTGTGTTGGCGCATTACGGGTGAAATTTGTTGGTCGGACAATTTACTCGCGCTCCTTTGTGATCGATGGGGGGTCAATTGGTTCTGGGACCGCTTTCGTATGGGGTGGGTGCGATTGGGTGTATAGTGTGCCGATGATATCCGACTGGGTGATGCTTCAGAGTGCATGTGGGCTTTCGTATGATGAGATACCTGAGGTGTCTGCCAAATATTTTGCTTGAACATAATCATACTGTTTTTCCGAAGCTGTGGAGAGATCTTCTGGTTAACTGAGGTAGGTTGGGAGTAGATCTCAGGTAAAGAACCGTGTTTGGCCGAATGCTCGCTACTGCTAGTACTTCCGCAGTCAAATGTATCAGTAGTGTATTCGGTTCCGTGGTCTGTGATCTCATTGGGCTCCGCTGTGTGGTCACTCAAGGAATCCACATTGGCCCCAGCACGGGCAGCCTCTGCAGCTGCAGCTGCAGTGGCTTCGGCCAATGTTAGCGAAGTTGAAGCATCAGAGGAGGCTGAAGCATTAGACTGAAAGGACGTTGAAACAACAGAATTACTACGATTAGTGCGTAATGATGTGCTGCTTTTCCTACTTCGCAACAGGTTGTACTCTTCTAAACCTTCTTCAAACGACTGTCCCGGTAACAACGATACGCAGTCGTAGTCTTTGGACAAGCATTTGTTGCATTGGGTATTTCCTTTACTGTAAACGCATTTCGCCTTCGCTATACGGCATCGAATGCAAGCTTTGGCAATTCTTCCACGTTTACGTCGGGGAGGGCTTTCGCTAATTGGTTTTGAGTTCTCTGCAATCAAATGATCCTTTGAATCAATATCCATGACCTGTGTGAGTAGATTAATTGTTTTTTTTTTGATTAAAGTGCTTAATACTTTAGTGCTTTCTTCAAAAAAATACAGGGAAATGGAAAGATGAGAATGACTGCTACTTTGTTTATCTTAGGATGATCTGGGTAACATAGCGAATGTATTCTATATTTATCGGGTGCTGTGGAACGGATAAACCTAAGATGGGGTTCGAGCAACTCCTCACCTGTTTAAAGATAAACCACTCAAAAAAATCCCTTAATCCAGGTCCGGGAAAAACAAATAAAGATCGAAGAACACATCAGAATCACTACTTTAATAAACATATAGGATGTTAATTATGCAAAAGAATGTTAATATTATTTAGAGCTTCTACGCTATTTACGAGTTGATTGTCGGGTAATATTCTCTCTTGAAACTTATTTTCTCCAGTCAAGGGCAAAATCCCTCGTGATTACTAAAAACCCCTATGTGCGGCACTGCACTGCAATACACACACAGAACCCTTATGCAGTAAGAGCTGCCAATGCAAGTCGTGGTAAAAACAAAACCATTGCCTAAGCACATCTCGGGATCTTGTATTTCCTAGCCCGATGCTAAGGATCGAAGGGCTACTAATAGTATAGCAGACGCGTATAAGAGCCTCATAAAGCATCTGAATAACTAAGAATCTTGCATACATACTGGGTGAGTTTTGCATCGCATCTCTGTAATCATTGTAAAAACAAATATTAGTAGGATTTTTTGACATCATTAAATAACCTAGCCGATGCTCGTGCTGCTGCTGGAGCAATTTGTTGGGTTGGCGGGCAAAAATTGGAGGCATTATGCAGAAAAATTTCTTAATTGGGCATTTTTAACCTAACATCTGATAATAAACTAACCAACAGGATCTCAGGAAAAAATGCCGCAACGCTGTTACTCATGTTGGTGGGTTGTAGGCTGCTTGCGGATGCATACCCACTAGCTATACGATCGGCATCTTTGAGGATCTTATTCAGGTTTTAGAATGAAAAATCACACTACAATATGTAGCTAAGCTTCTTTAAGTATCATTCAATTTTTTTCTATTCAGGAATACTGTTTAATTAATCATAATATTTTATCTGTTTGAGCGCATACAAGTTATAGAAATTATTGCTCCGATATAACCCTCAGACCGCATCCGGGATTTACAACAGAAACCGCCCTAGTTAAATCATTCATATGCATAAACCTCAAAGCCTATTATGCAGCGGTACTGTACCTCAAATACGGTAGAAGCGCCATGGAGAGAAAAAGAGGTCGAAATGTGTAAGAACTTTACTGCAATCTTGATCCATAATCCTCGGTAATTAAGGCGTCCATGACATCTATTATCGGCACCATGCATGGCGATCAGTTTGTCATATGTATTTCTAAGCGCCCGTGTATTTCCTTACCACCAGAAAATGTGCATTGGGAGATGTGGTGGTTGTCGGGCGGAAGTAGTGAGTAGTATTGCATAACCTTACCCTTTTATGAGGCATTCTTATGCGTATTATAATTAGGGTGTTGGATAGGGTATATAGGGTATATAGGGCGGCTTGTGGTGGATGTCTCATTATTGCAGGAATGGTCCGTGTGAACTAAATTAGCCCACTTTGGGCTTGGCAATGGGCAGAACAAGAGTCCTTTTGTGCAATAAGGAACAATATGCAGCATTCTACGACCGGGTTTTTATACAAAATAAGGTTTTCTCGGTTATAACCCCGAATATTCAAACCAAACCGCGCATAGTCCAGTTTCGGAACTGGCGAGAAACCCCTAAAAGCATTATTTATTTTGTGATATTTTTTAAATTGAGCAAAAGCAACTTGGACCTGCAAGAGTTCTCCCACTTTCCCCTGGTTTTATTATTGGTACGGTAGGCTCACAATAGCTTAATTGAGATAAGTCGTACATAAACGAAAGCTGGAAATAGATATGTCATACATACAGCTTAGTCAAGATTTGCCGATGGCAATGACTGCCTAAGCCGCAATTATTTTTACGTAAACTTTTTTTACCTGTTTGTATTGTTTTCTTGGGTAATTTTTAGTAAATTTTGGGAAATATGGAATTAGTTCAATCAAAATAAGCAATCAAGGTACGCAATCGTAAGTGTGAACAGCTTGAAGCTTATTCCAGAAGATCAGATCAGCTCTTCTGTCCCAAATTTTCCTAAAAAAAATTACACGTGATTATGCACTGGCCATAAGTACAGACTCGCATGAGTTCCTCAATTTGGGTCTTCGGAGCCCGTGCGCAGTAATGGGGCTGTTTTACTCACAGGCTTGAGCGTATCCCTGTTCTATCTCCAAAGGGTTCATGCAAGGCAATGCGTATGGCGGCGTAAAACCGATATTTCTTTTTAATCAATGAAAGTTAAAATTAGTCTTAAATTGACATGAAAATAAAAGAACAAAAAATGTAATTAAGAGTAAGATTACTCGAACTAAAAGTAATAATAACGTGGCAGTGAGTATATTGCTCAAATTAAAAAAAAGTAGCATGAATGAATAAATTAAATTATAAACTATTTTTCTAATAGTGTGTCCCTCTCCCTCATCTTTTTTTAAAAAAACATCATTATTTTTTGTCTTCTGACTTTTTCTTGCCCCAAAGTGACCTGCACGTTTTTCATTAATTCCCTAACCGTATAGTGTAGTTATTTCCACAGTGAAAAATAAGATGAAGTGATGAAACGATTCTCGACATTCAGGAGTGGTTTGCGCGATAAATCACGGAATTGCGAGCTTGATTTTCTTCGGCATGTGCCAAAACCTCCACAGGTTCTGTCTCAGCCTATTATAGTTGGTTCCAATTCCCCCTCACTAGTTTTGAATGATAATAAGGTCCAAATATCCTCAAAAATTAAGCAATTGGCAGCTGCAGTGGGTGAGCGACGCCGATCTGATATTAAAAAGATTTTCTTTTCTCATCCACGGTTAGCAGAAAACCCACAAGCGCTTCGATTGGTCTCGAAAGCATTCTGCGACGATTTCGACTTCATTTCCGCTCGTGCAGTTTTGTATTCATCACTTGAAAGAGTGGGAGACACTGGTATTCAGCGTTATATTGCTCACTTGACTTATTCCGCTAGGAATTCGGAGCTAATTGTTGATGCTCTCGAACGCACATGCACTGCTCACCGAGTGAGCAACACTGCACCCTCACCGGCACTGGTTGCCACAGCTTTATATGGCCTGCGATTTCTAGACGACAAAAAAGCGTTTGAACGTGTATGGACTCAAATTAGTGAGTTTTGGAACCCGTCATTAAAACCTGAAACTCTGGTTGCCCGAGCACTCGACTTGATGCTCAATGAGCAATGGGAGCAAGCAATGAAACTTTGGCTTATTGCAATGGGTTTAAACAGTTTTAACTTAGAAACTGTGGTTCCCCGGCGTGCTTTTTTCCTGGCATGTCGGTACTTTCTGGTCGAATCTCCCAATAATGAAGCTTTAGATCGAGTGCTCAAAATGATGGATGCTTTGGGGTTCAAAATGAGTCCAAGGCTAACACGACTCGTTCTTAGATACCTTTCACAAGCCTACTACATTGAAAGACCAGCATACTGGCTAGAGTATGCAATTAGTCGAGGCTGGCCTCTCGACTCAGGGTGCGTGGAGGTCGTTCTACATGCACTAATCAAAAGATTTCCCAAGAAAATAGATCAAAATGATCAAAGCTTGATGCCAATGCGTCAGCGTGCTAATAATCAGCTACAAAAGCTGGGTCTTTTACGGTTGGAACGTCATAGCCTCGGCGAAGGTGAAGTCTACAGCGAATTACTGCACCAATTAAGTGCCCCAGGTTATAGTCTTTCTGGTGAAGTGGTTCTGGAAATGCTACAAGCAGCTGCAAAAAGTGGTACACGCTTACCGTTGACCCACCTCTCAGAGGCATTCAAGTACATACTTGAATTGCCTTCTAATCGGTTAACTTCAACTTTGAAAGATGAATCTAATAGTGATGCTGTTAGACAGAGACTGCTAGACTCGCTGCTCACTCAGTTCCGATTACATGGTCATGGTTTTCATTGTGCCAGTACTGACTTGGCAGTGGTCGAGTCACAGTGTCGCGAGATCAGTCGGAGTTTAGGCGCTACTGATGAAAAGAAAAGACTATGCAGGCAACTCCTTGTTGATTTTATGGCACAGTACCCGGTTGTATCGCTGGATCTTGCCAAACGAACTAGAGTCGCTCGCCTTTTATTGGATTCGGTGCATGACCCCGAGATGGCTTTGGCGGTTGCAGACTCATTGCGAACTGAACAAGCGGCCTTGGAACCTGAGGTTTTGCACTCTCCAGCAAATCATGATTTAGTGTCACTTTCAGTGGTGTTACGTTGCTTGGGCGAACTGCGGGAGCCGATTACCCCTTTTTTGCGGTCGTTGGCTACGGAGAAATGTGGAATTTACTTCGACTCCCTGTTTTTAAAGCAATCTCGACGTCTTCTGCGGGCCAGAAACGAGGACTTGGATGTTTTGGATGTTTTGAAAGAGGCTAATCAGCACTTGAAATTGCATTGGGAAAGTCTGATTGACGAAACCGTTGATGTTTATAAAAATGCAGAACGATAGATGTACATATTAAATAGATTTTGAAAATGCTAACTCAGTTAAGTTGTTTTTGTCGGCTGGTAATGATTACGGGTCGTATTTCACTGCTGTAGTTTGAAGCATATGACAAGCAGCGGCCTCTCTGAGTGCATTATTAATGGATACTGAAAAACTGATCCGAGCCTGTGGAGGCACAATCCACAAGCTTGTGCATGAATCAAAAGCTGTAGGCACTAAAATGAGGCTCAATGTCTTTGTTCCTCCTCGCCCAAAGGCTGCAGTGCTCGTTTACTTGTCCGGTTTGACTTGTACTGGAGACAACTGCTTGGAAAAGGGAGGCTTCCTAAATCATCTTTCCAAACACAATTTAGCTATGGTTTTCCCCGATACAAGTCCAAGAAACGACGCTAGCAATGCAATTGAGGGTGAAAACGACGATTGGGACTTTGGTTCAGGTGCCGGTTTCTACATTAATGCCACCGAAGAGAAGTGGAGCAAAAACTACCGCATGGAGACTTATATTATGGAAGAACTTCTAACTGATTTACTGCCTAAACAGTTTCCCGACCTTGACTGGAGTAGGAAATCGGTTCTTGGTCACTCCATGGGGGGTCACGGTGCCTTGACTTTGTTTTTGAAGTATCCCACAGAGTTTAAAACAGTTTCTGCATTCTCTCCAATTGTTCACCCTACAAAGGTTCCTTGGGGGATTAAAGCGTTTAGCAACTACCTTGGAGATGTAAGCAAAGGCACTAAATCTGATGCAGTTGAGTTGGTGAAGAGTGGATGCACTCCGAAGGCAGACGTGCTCATTGATATTGGTACTTCAGACCCTTTTTGGGACCAATTGAGGCCGCGAGATCTTGTAGATGTTGCACGAGGCACCGATTTTAATGTCACATTGCGCGAACATGCAGGATACGACCATTCGTACTTCTTTGTATCCACCTTCGCTGGTGACCATGTAGAGCACCACGCAAGGATCCTCAACTGAATATACAAATAAATAAATCACAACTTATAAATTACAACATACAGGTAAAACGGATACGATAGACGACGTCATTGCCTATTTAGTAAGACCTACTGCCCTGTTCCTTATCTTAGATTTCTTATCATTTTGCGCATATCATTTATGAAATTTTTAACTTTTTTTGGTGTTTCATTAGCACTGGAACAAACTATTCTGCCCAATGGATTGAGTGGATTCGAATTGGCGAGATCAGTTCACCGTGAATCCAATATTGATCACCTCTCTGACTCTACTTTTTCATTGCTTCGTGAAGCCTGGAATTCCGCATGGATCAAAGACCCGAAAAAGGTCTTAAAGGCTTTAAACCCTCAATCAGCTATTTCACGTCCTCCTCCGCTCAAGACATCTCGCAAAGATGGTTTCAGTGTATTTTCTCTCCCGAACTTTCCCAATTACGAATTGCGTGTTAAGGATCCCGGAAAGGAGCTTGGTGTCGACACTGTCCAACAGTATTCCGGCTATATCGATGTTCTAGACCAGGATAAACATTTCTTTTTCTGGCTGTTCGAGTCCAGAAACAAGCCCAAAGAGGACCCGGTTATGCTGTGGTTAAGTGGTGGACCTGGTTGCTCTTCTTCTGCGGGTCTATTTTTCGAATTGGGTCCCTCTTTCGTGACCACTAATACATCGCTTAGGTACAATCCGAACTCTTGGAATGAAGCAGCTACTGTAATTTTCCTTGACCAACCTGTCAATGTAGGGTACTCCTACAGCAGTAAGAAAGTGGACAATTCGGTTACTGCTGGTGAGGACGTCTACAGTTTCCTTGAAATACTGTTTGATGCACTTCCACAGTATGCTAACCTGCCATTCCACATCAGTGGTGAAAGTTATGCGGGTAAATATTTACCAGCAGTCGGTAAAGCAATTCTAAACCACCCTGAGCGTACTTTCAACCTAACTTCAATGCTTCTTGGTAACCCAATTGTTGATGCAGCTATACAGTCTTTTAGCACTGTTGCCATGGGGTGTGGAGAGGGAGGCTACCCAAGCATTTACAAAGACGAGACCTGCGACTTTCTGTACAGACTTGTTCCTGGTTGTGAAATCCTGTTGAATGCATGCTATGACTCGAACCACAACTTATTGGTTTGTGAGGGTGCTAGCATGTTCTGCTCAACGCTGACCGAGTCCTTCTTTGACACTGGCCACAATCCTTATGACCTTTCACTTGACTGTGGAATGGAGTGTTATCCCGAACTTTATAATATTCAGGAATATATGTCTCGCCCTGAAGTCATAAAAGCGGTTGGTTCCGATGTTGACGAATTCAATTTGTGTTCTAGTGATGTTAGCAAGGCCTTCGCTCTTTCAGATGACTACCTTCGTAGTGAGACCCCTGATGTGGTTGAAATTCTTGATGCAGGTATTGATGTTCTGTTCTACGATGGAGAACTGGACTTTGTTTGTTCGTGGCCCGGTGTTTACCGCTTGGTTGAACGGATGAGGTACAAGGAGCATGCTGAGTTCAATGCTGCCTCTCCCCAAGTTTGGCATGTTGATGGAAAGCCTGCTGGTGAGACCAAATCTGCTGGTCACCTTCATTGGATGAAAGTCTACGGGTCTGGCCACATGGTTCCCCACGACAAAGGCAAAGAAGCATTGGCCATGGTCAAGCAGTGGACAAGCCAGCGAAAGTTTACTGACTCCTAATTCATCATTCATCTTTTATTGATTCTTATTATATATTAACTAGTTGTGAAATTGCATTTCGTTGCAGTCAAAATAGCGAAAGTACTGTCCAACCAGATCAATGTCCACCCTTGGCAGAACCATTCCAGAGCGGTGAAGTTTCATAGGGATTCCCTTGCGTATAATGTTATATTCAGTGAACATAAATTGCTCCTGGTGTCCAAATACGGCAGTACATTCACTTTCTGCTGCATCGCCAACCAGAACTCCGCACCATGCCGGAAACCAATCGCTAGTAACTATCGGTCCCGTCACTCTCAAAATACTGTGCTTTCTGGTTTCAATAAAGTTGAGGTCATCATCAACAAATTCTCTTAATATTTCTTGGTGCAAAGAAGGATAAGGTGCAATTTGCAAATTTCGGGTGGCATCAGCCAACACTAATCCTGGCCACCATGAATCGTGCTGAAAGACTGATCCACGGACCAGCCTGTAGTCTGTTGGCCTTTTTTTAGTCCTCTGTTTCTGTGTAACACGTTTTGCTGCAAAGTCCACCCACAGCCTAAACTCACCATCGCTTGTATGAACCAAGCACCGGTTTTTTTCAAGAAATATCCCTGCTTCAAATCTATTGCGTTTTGCCTCCAACACAAAAAGGGCCACTTTGATAATTGGAGGTGCACGCAACTGGAACCCCCACCATAAAAGTGCTTTTAGAGTTGGTTTTCCAGGAGGGAATTTCATTAAAGGAGGCACCTTTGCGTTTAATATCATGTATGCCCCAAGTATAATCTCCTCTGGCTTGTTAGTTTGCACCAGCCTTACTCCGTGCACTAATTTCACAATTTTTGACAACCAAACAGCCCAAGCATACTCGTACAAATTGTATGGATTAAGCTGGATGTAGTGCAAAGGTACCAGTGCCGGAAGGCCCTGTTTGATAATTGTGGTGGCCGCGGCGGTGATTCTATGTGGAGCCTTTGTTCGTTCCCTCGGACTATCGACCACGCAAATATTAAAAGCTGAATACACACGTATCTTTACGCTTAGTCTTTTGACCATCCATTGACGTGGGTCAGAAATTGTGGACGGGATAATCCCCAACACCCCACATTCGTCCGACACATGCTCCAGCCAGAGCGACCTGTGTTTACTGATTTCGTACAACTTCGTGCATGTAACCGGGAGATTTTGCAGTGTTTTTAAGCCTCCATAATGGAAAATCTCTAAAATAATTTTGTCAGGGAGGTCGAGCAGTCGCATGTAAAAAGTAAACAAACTATACCACCTCACCACTAACCACCAACCACAACTACCATTTCGCCAACAGCGCAAATTTTACACCCAATGCGATCCTAAAACAAAGCAATTGAGTCAAATTTAGCCAAACGCAACTAAGTAAAACAATGTATGCTATTATCTATCTATCTGTCTAGAAAGCATCCGGTTGGGCAACCACCCAGTCAACAACGTCCTTCACTGTAGCCATTGAATCGGCCTCCTCATCGGACATTTGTACGGTAAACTCCTCCTCAACGAAAAGCAAAGCGTCAACAACGTCTAATGAGTCCAAACCGAGGTCCTCCTCGAGTCGAGCCTCCGGGGTGATTTTAGCCGCATCAACGCGGTCACAGTTGGACAAAACACCCGAGATACGTTCAAATACGAATTCTGGCGTCAGCGGTGCCGGTCCTCCGCTGTAAAATCGGAGCGAAGTGAATGACGGGCCAGCAGTGGCCGCCAGCGGCTGCTGCAAGGCTTTTGAGCGGATAAGTGGTGATCTAAAAGTGTTACCTGAGCGTTTAGTCCATGAATAGCGTGCAGCACGGGGCACTACGGCCGAAAACCTACGCAAAACAGACATTGGATATGTTGAGGATCTGATTTGTCTGGCTTTGCCCGTGCCCATGCCCGAACCCATATATCGAGCCCGGCCGCCAAATCCACAGCCAAAAAGCATGCCAAACTAAGACGGTATGTATATATAAGTGTATGTAAACTACGCCAAAGCATCAATATCTTCAAGAGTGGCATTCAAACCGAGGACATTAAGGAAGAGGTTCAAAGCAACAATCTTACGGTCGCCCTGTTCACCTCCAAGCTCCTTGGCCAAAGCCTGCTGCGAGAAAATCTGCTGGCGAACATGGTCAACGAGCTCGCTCTGCCTCTCCAGGTCAGAGCCGAGCGCAAGAGCAGCGAGGAAGTGCCAGACCTGGTCGTCTCGAACGTCGATTTTGGGCAGAACCGGTGCGATCTCGTCAAAGATCGGGGCGAAAGCCGTGGCCCAGGCCGTCTCCAACTCCTCGTCTCCAGCACTCGTGGCAAGCATCTCACCTCGGCTCACAATGGCCGTGAGCAGAAGCTGGCCCACCCGGTTTGTGGCAAGCTCGACGGCCTTGCTCTGTGCCAAATCGGCCATGAGCAGAACCGTGTCGAAGTCGGCCTCACCGATGAGGTGGACCACGGGCTGGGCCACTGCCTGGCCAAACAGCTCGAACTGCGAGGCAGGGACCTCCAAAGACTCCACGTTGACCACCAAACGGGTGAGAACAGTGAGGCGGCGCGTCGGGTCGAACTGAGGCCAGCTTCGAGCAAAAGCTTTCATGCCTTTGGGCACTTTAAGCATCTCAATGAACGGCTGGCGACCGTCCTCGTCCACGGTTCGCTGGACCAAAAACCGCTGCCAAAGCTGCTCTTGAAGGGGGGGGCCTTCGGCAGCCCATTCGGGTGCTCGGGGATCGGTGGGTGCCGGTCGACGCTGTGCATGGGCCTCCAGTGCAAGCAGACTGTCGTAGACGTTCTCGATATTCCGCAGAGTAGCCTCGTACGAAGCAGCAGCACTGCCATCCACATCCTCACCGGCCAGAGTCTGGCTCAGAGCGGGCAGAGCCTGGCGAGGTCGGGAAGCCAAGCGGGGCTTTCGGGCAGGAGCACCACCCGATTTTTCCTCGTCTTTTCGCTTTTGGCGGTTTTCTTGAGCACGCTCAACCGCTCGCTGAACCTGCTGGCGCATTTTATCGGCGGTGGTGCCGTCGCCTTTGTTGAACACGCGCTTGTACCGGTGATCGCTGGAGCGGACCGCCCCAATTCCTCCGTGCATGCGGGTGAAAATGTGGAAGTAGAAGTCGTCCACGAAAGGATCGTCGTTGGCAATCGACTTCACGCACTTGTCCATCACTGCTCGCTTGTCGTGGTCCGACATCAAGTGCCGGAACCGGCGGTTGGGGCGAATCGCTTCAGACTCGGCTTGGTACTCCTCGGTGTTGAAGCTGGGGGGCTGTCGACGTTGGTAGTGCGTCCCTGACCGGGGGTTCTCCCGTGCCTCGGAAATACTGGACGCTTGAACTTTTGTTTTGGGCGTGAATGAGTAAGGAGCAGAGGCAGGCTCGGAGGCACTGCCGGAAGAACTGTCGGAAGGGGGGGTGCCACGCTTTTGTTTTTGAGTGCGTGGATTAGTCTGACCGGTCTGAGACTCGGTCGGGGGGTGGGTGGCCTGTTTGGCCTGTTTGGCCTGTTTGGCGGATTTGGCTGGTTTAGAGGCATTGCTGGGGGGTTGGGTGGCTTGGACAGCTGACGACTCACCAGTTTGGCTTTCTTGGTCTGCAGGTCCTTCAGGGGCGGCCTGGCTGTTGGACTGGGCCAGGGCCTGAGACTGAGACTGCGACTGCGACTGCGACTGCGACTGCGACTGGGCAATGGCTTGTTGGGCCTGTGCCTCTGCTTGGGCCTGAGCTTGAGCCTGTGCTTGAGCTTGTGCTTGGGCTTGTGCTTGTGCTTGGGCCTGGGCCTGAGCTTGAGGAGTTAGGTCCTGCTGGGGCTGAGAGTATCCCCAAGTGTTCTGGAAACCGAAGGGAGGAGCACCCCACATTCCCGGAGGCATCGGAGGCATAGGTCCTCCAGGCATCGGTCCTCCAGGCATCGGAGGCATCTGCCCATTAGCCATAGGAAGAGGCATCGGAGGTAACTGTCCATTGGACATTGGAGGCATCATAGGAGGCATGGGGAAAGGGACACCCATTCCAGCCGGTCCGCCAGGACCGTTGGGGACTCCGGGGACTTGGGGACCGCCCTGACTAGACGGTGCACTGCCCGGTTGGGCTCCTCCAACCTGAGCTCCTCCAACCTGGGGAGGAAGCATCATTTGAGGCATCCACATGGAAGGGTGCGGAGCCATTTGGCGAGACATCATCATTTTCTCGTACTCGCTGTTCGGGCCTTGCATGTTCTTCCACATTTCAGAAAGTTGCTGGATTGGCACGCCTGGCATTTGTTGGGGCATGCCTTGGCCTTGAGAGGGCTGGTTCCCGGATTCAAGGACACTCCTATCTTCTTTATGGTCATATACTTGCGTTTTTCCGTCGTCTACGACCGCATTTGGGCCGAAAAAGGACATTTCTTAATTAAGAAAAACTGCGCACGGTTCCTACAAGGTGATTACTGCTGACAAATGGTGAGCTGGAGTATTGAGGGCAAGGACTTTTCAAGTATTGTGGACACTAATTAACAAGTGTATGCCCAGGCCACAACCAGAGTGAAATTTCAGGTTGTGTGGTCTGTAGAGGTAATTGAGTAGCGTATTTAGAAATTGTTTTCGTTGGTTTTGTTTTCGTTGGTTTTGTTAGTTCAATTAGGATAAAAAGAAAGTAATAAAGAATAAAGTAATAAAAATATCTGAATACTAACGTAACAATTAATTAAGGGGAAGAAAGGCTTGAAGTAGGCCTCATTCAAATAAGACCAAGTTTCTTCTTCAAACCACAGCACAGGAACACACCGGTATCGCATTTACAGCTCAACAACTGGTGCTTGCAGCCGAACCAGTTTCCGTTCTGGGCAAGACACTGGTTGTACTGTTGGAAACAGTCTTGAACACCGCCATAAGTTCCTCCTTGGTTGGCACCGCTAGTAATCGTGGCTGATGCCGCAGCAACTATTGTGCCAGACACAGTAACCTCTCCGGTAATCGTTGCCCGACCGCTGATGGTAATGGCATACGTCTGAGGAGGGGCGGTAATCACCGAGAGGATCGAGGGGATCGTCAAGTAGCTGATAACCTGGTCACTGGTGTAGAGAGAGGTGATCAAACTGGGGGAAGCTGTGGTGCTGGACGGTGCAGGTGTGGTTGACGGCTGAGCAGACGTAGATTGAGTCGGCGTGCTGCCAGAGGGTGTGACCGAGGCTCCGGAAGCTGGGGTCTGACTGGGCCCGGTGAGAGTGGCTGTTGTGCTATAGGTGGTGGTAATCACAACAGTTGTGGGGCTCTGAGGAGTGCCGTTGATGGTGGTGCCTGGGATGGTCTGAGTGATGGTCACCGGTGTGACCAGGGGGGTGGTCACAACCGAGCCTGCGGGGATAGTGTTCGTGTTAATACTGAATGAGGGGGTGCTGGTCAAGGACACAGAGGGCGTTGATGCAGAACTAGAGCCCAAACAGACAGAAACACTTGCAGTGGTCACACTGCATTGAGATGCGACCTGAGCAATAATCTGCGAGTACTGGCTGATTGTATTCTGATTAAAGGAGCTCGTACCAGAGAATGTAGAGCTGATCTCAGAGTTACTGTAGTACGAGATACAGATGTTGCAGGCGGCATACTCGGCCCTTGTTCTCAAATTACAGATATTCGTGGTATCTGAATTGTAGGCTGATGCAAGGTTTCCACAAGATTGAGCACACTGGGCAAGCGTTCCGATCTCAGAAGTTGCCTGAGCAGGAGCACTAATACATGCTGAAGGCGCACTGATTGTTAGGGGTGTGATCGGGGAGGTTGTAGGCGTCTCTACGACAACAGTAACATCAGTTACAGTGACTCCCTCGGTTGTTCGGGGACCACGAGTGGTGAAAGTGCTTGTTGCAGTTCCAGTGAAGGGTGTGGTCACAGTAGTGGTAATTCCACTGGGAGGTGCAACAGTGGGGGTCTCGACAACAACAGTAACATCAGTTACGGTGAAACCATTGGTGGTTCGAGGACCGCTAGTGGTGTAGGAACTAGTAACAATGCCAGTCCAGGGAATTGTAACGGTGGTAGTAATTCCGTTGGGTGCAGAGGCAACAGGAGAGCTGGCAGCAGGAGAGCTTGACGAAGCGGTGGGAGTCTCGACAACAACGGTGACATCAGTTACGGTGAAACCGTTGGTGGTTCGGGGACCACTAGTAGTGTAGGAGCTAGTAATAGTGCCAGTCCAGGGTGTTGTAATAGTAGTGGTAATTCCATTAGGTGCAGAGGCAGTAGGTGTCTCAACAATTACAGTCTCATCAGTTACAGTGAAACCGTTGGTAGTGCGTGGACCACGAGTAGTGGTGGTACTAGTAACAGTTCCAGAGTAGGGAGATGTGACAGTAGTAGTAATTCCATTAGGTGCAGAGGCAACAGGAGAGCTGGCAGCAGGAGAGCTTGACGAAGCGGTGGGAGTCTCGACAACAACGGTGACATCAGTTACGGTGAAACCGTTGGTGGTTCGGGGACCACTAGTAGTGTAGGAGCTAGTAATAGTGCCAGTCCAGGGTGTTGTAATAGTAGTGGTAATTCCATTAGGTGCAGAGGCAGTAGGTGTCTCAACAATTACAGTCTCATCAGTTACAGTGAAACCGTTGGTAGTGCGTGGACCACGAGTGGTGGTAGTACTAGTAACGGTTCCAGAGTAGGGAGATGTGACAGTGGTAGTAATTCCGTTGGGTGCAGAGGCAGCAGGAGAGCTGGAAGCAGGACTGGAAGCAGGAGAACTTGACGAAGCGGTAGGTGTCTCAACTACAACGGTGACATCAGTTACGGTGAAACCGTTGGTGGTTCGGGGACCACTAGTAGTGTAGGAGCTAGTAATAGTGCCAGTCCAGGGTGTTGTAATAGTAGTGGTAATTCCATTAGGTGCAGAGGCAGTAGGTGTCTCAACAATTACAGTCTCATCAGTTACAGTGAAACCGTTGGTAGTGCGTGGACCACGAGTAGTGGTGGTACTAGTAACAGTTCCAGAGTAGGGAGATGTGACAGTGGTAGTAATTCCATTAGGTGCAGAGGCAGCAGGAGAGCTGGCTGGGGTACTGGAAGCAGGAGAACCTGACGAAGCGGTAGGTGTCTCAACTACAACGGTGACATCAGTTACGGTGAAACCGTTGGTGGTTCGGGGACCACTAGTAGTGTAGGAGCTAGTAATAGTGCCAGTCCAGGGTGTTGTAATAGTAGTGGTAATTCCATTAGGTGCAGAGGCAGTAGGTGTCTCAACAATTACAGTCTCATCAGTTACAGTGAAACCGTTGGTAGTGCGTGGACCACGAGTGGTGGTAGTACTAGTAACGGTTCCAGAGTAGGGAGATGTGACGGTAGTGGTAATTCCATTAGGGGTAGAAACAGCAGAGCTAGGCCCAGTAGTAGGAGTCTCAACAATTACAGTCTCATCAGTTACAGTGAAACCGTTGGTAGTACGTGGGCCACGAGTGGTGATGGTACTAGTGTCAGTTCCAGAGTAGGGAGATGTGACAGTGGTAGTAATGCCATTAGGTGCTGAGGCTGAAGGAGAGCTGGAAGCAGGACTACTGGAAGCAGGTGTACTAGAAGCAGCAGAACTGGGTCCAGTAGTAGGAGTCTCAACAATTACAGTCTCATCAGTTACAGTGAAACCGTTGGTAGTACGTGGGCCACGAGTGGTGGTGGTACTAGTAACAGTTCCAGAGTAGGGAGATGTGACGGTAGTGGTAATTCCATTAGGTGCAGAGCTAGCAACAGAACCAGTACTCAAACATACAGGAACACTTGCAGTTTGAAGCTGACATTGAGAGGTAAGTCTGCTATAGACTTGAACAACCTGCTCAAATATGTTTCCTGTGGTTTGTACAGCACTTGTAACCTGTGGGTTACTGTAGAATGATGCACAGAGATTGCACTCAGCGACAAAAGCCTCGGATAAGAGGCTACAGACCTGGTTGGAAGTACTCAAAGCGTTATACTGTTGGATCAGTTGTGTACAGACGTTGTTACAACGACTGGGGCTACCGATTACAGAGGTTCCCTGACTAGGTGAACTAATGCATTGAGAAGGTGCAGGGATTGTCGAGGGTGAGATAGTTGTTTGAGGAGAAGTATTTGTCGTTGGGGTTGCAGTGGGAGTCTCAATAAATACAGTAGTCACAGTAATGGTGAAACCATTGGTGGTGACGGGCCCAGTAGTAGTTGAGGTGGAAGTTACAGTTCCAGAATAAGGTGTTGTGACGGTGGTAATATACCCGGTAGGAGTACTGACGCCAGAGCCGGTTGTGCCTGTGGCTGGTGTGCTCACACTTCCAGTTGTAGTAGGTGTCTCAATCAATACAGTGGTAACAGTGATGGTGAAACCATTAGTAGTAACGGGCCCAGTCGTGGTTGAAGTGGAAGTTACAGTGCCTGAGTAGGGAGTTGTAACCGTGGTAATATACCCTGTAGGGGTACTGACATTAGAACCTGTTGTGCTTGAAGCAGGTGTACCGCTGGTGGTAGGAGTTTCAATAAACACAGTTGTTACGGTAATGGTAAAACCATTAGTAGTAACGGGTCCAGTTGCAGTTGAGGTGGAAGTTACAGTGCCAGAATAAGGTGTTGTGACGGTGGTAATATACCCGGTAGGAGTACTGACGCCAGAGCCGGTTGTGCCTGTGGCTGGTGTGCTCACACTTCCAGTTGTAGTAGGTGTCTCAATCAATACAGTGGTAACAGTGATGGTGAAACCATTAGTAGTAACAGGCCCAGTCACGGTTGAAGTGGAAGTTACAGTGCCAGAGTAAGGTGTAGTAACCGTGGTGATATAGCCAGTAGGAACACTTGGACTGATTCTAGAAGTTGAAGTTGAAGTTACAGTTGTAGGAACAAGGACAGTGGTTCCAGGAATAGTAGTTCCCGAGACCGTTGTAACAGTGGTAGAACTACCAACTGTCACGGTTACAATACTAGGAGGAACCGTAGATTCTGATTGTGTAGATGTCACTGTTCCAGTAGAAACTCTAGTGCTTCCAGAAGTCACAGCAGCTGTGGTAGTTTCGATGCTGGAAGAGGTCTCAGTCTCAGTTCCAGTAGCAGTGTTAGTAGCAGTAGCACTAGAAGGTGTAGTTTCTGGAGATGTAGTTCCAGTAGTTGAGACACTCACACCTGGTATAGTTGAGGTAATAGTAGTCACAATATTTGTAGTCCTATCAGGTACAGTGGTTCCCGGAATAGTTGATGCGGGGTAAGTAGTTCCGCTAATCACCCTAGCAGGGATCGTAGAAACTGGAATCGTAGAGCCAGGCTGAACCGATTGGAAAGTGGTTGTGTATGTTATAATAGAACCACCAGAAGGACTTGGGTTGGAAGATGAAGCTGGTGCTGTGCTAGTAACGGTGCCAGTGACAATTGAGGGAACTGAAATACTTTGACCAGATGTGATTGTGGTTGTGAAAGTACTTACAAACACTGTTGTAGAACCAGGGATAGTGGTTACTGGGAATGTAGAACCAGGGAATGTAGTACCACTAATTGTTGACACAGGGAATGTAGAACCAGGAATAGTAGTCGCGGGTTGAACTGAGGTGATAGTCGTGGTAACAGTAACTGTAGTAGGCGATCCAGTTGCAGCTGTTGGACTAGTAGCAGTAGTTACACCGCCAGTTATAGTGGCAGGAACAGTAACAGTAGCACCGGAAGTTACGATCGAGGTAAGTGTAGTCAAAAACACTGTAGTACTAGCATCAATTGTAGTAACAGGGAATGTAGAGCCTGGGAAGGTAGTACCACTAATGGTAGAAATAGGGAATGTAGAACCAGGAATAGTTGTGGCGGGCTGAACTGAGGTGACAGTCGCAACAACGGTGGTCGTAACCATATTTGAACCCGAAGCAGCACCAGAGCCAGAAGAACCACCAGAGCCAGAAGAACCACCAGAGCCGGAGGAGCCACCAGAGCCAGAAGAGCCACCACCAGTAGTAGTCGAGGGTGAGGTAGCACTAGTTTCACTAGAACCAGAACTGGAACCGGAACCAGAACCACCACTAGTAGAAGATGAGGCAGTTTCTGTAGAACTAGAACCAGAAGCAGAGCTAGTGTTGGTACTAGACAAAACACCAGAAGCGGAAGCAGAAGTTGATTCAGTAGCACTACCTGAAGTAGTACTAGCCGGGGTAGTCTCAGTACCAGAAGCAGATCCAGAGGTGCTGCTTGGTGCTGTTGAAGTTGCAGGAGTAGACCCAGTGGCATTGGAACCTGTGGAAGAAGAAACAGGTGTGCTTTCTGAAGGTGTGGAGCTAGAGCCAGATGAACCAGATACAGTAGTGGAGCTGGAAGTGGAACCAGCAGGGGTACTAGATTGAGTACTAGATGAAGTACCAGTGGCAGAAGCAGAAGTTGATTCAGTAGAAGTACCTGAAGTAGCTCCACTAGCAGGAGTCTCAGATGTAGAACCAGAACTTGTTACAGGGGTAGTGTTTGAAGTAGAACTGGTGCTTGTGGTGGTTCCAGAGATTGGCTCAGTGGATACAATAGTAGTTGGAATACTGGACTGACCAGAGAAGATGGTAGTAGTAATTGTTGTCACTATAGCAGTGGTTGAAGGCTCAATAGTACTGGAGATTGTAGATCCTGGTATAGTAGATCCATCAACAGTAGATCCAGGAATAACTGATCCAGGTACTGTGGTTCCAGGCTGAACCGACGTACTTGTTGACAAAATTGTTGTGGTAATAGGATTGGTTCCAGTATTAGAGGTAAGACCTAAGGAATCTCCTGAAGTCCCAGCACCGAAGTCATCACCAGTGATGGTAGGTGGGATACTCACAGACTGACCCGAGGGAATAACAGTGGTCAAAGTTAGAGTAAGAGGGACTGTAGTAGCTCTATTAACTGAAACAACAGTAGCTGTTACAACAGTAGTTTCCATATTGCTAGGATTTGCTGTGCTTCCTTGAGTGTCACCAGTTTGAGTTAGAGTGAAACGTGTAGTGAGTGTTCGTCTAACAGTGCTTGTAAAGAGTGCAGTGCTAAAAATGGTCGACTCAGGAACACTACTTCCACTTGTTGTTACACCAGGGATAACAGTAGTTGAAGTGGAACCAGGGATGGTTGTAACAGCATTGGTCACGACAGTAGCAGTATATGTACCAGCAGGCATCGATCCAGTTACAATACTGGTAGGTGCAGTACTGGTAGTGCTAGTCGAGGTAGTGCTAGTCGATGCAGTATTAGCAGTGCTAGTTGTAGACGAAATTACAGTAACAGTGGGAGCACTGACGGTACTGTAGATAGTCGAAATAATAGTTATGACTTGAGGCCCACGAGTCTCAGCAGAAGCTGTAGATGTAGTAGCTACACCATTAGATGTGGTAGTGACTGTAGATGGAGACACTGTAGTAGCAGATACTGTAGTCGTAGACTGAACCGTTGAGACAGGAGAAGTTTCAACAGAGTTCGAGTTTCCTGAGGGGACAGAAGAAGTTTCAACAGAGGTTGAACTACTTGGAGAGCCTTGGGTATTGGTGACAGTACTGTAGAGAGTCGAAATAATAGTTATGACTTGAGGCCCACGAGTCTCAGCAGATGCAGTAGACGTAGTAACTACACCGTTTGAGGTGGTAGTAACAGTAGATGGAGACACAGTGGTAGCAGATACAGTAGTCGTAGACTGAATAGTAGAGGCAGGTGAGGTCTCAGCACTACTCTGAGAATTACTGGCAACTGAGTTGGTTGCAGGTGAGGTCTCAGCAGAACTGGATTGAGGAGGAGTTACACCAGATGGATAAATCGTTCGGATAACGGTAATAACAGATGGGCCACGAGTAGTTGCTTCCTGAGTAGAAGTGGTCAGTTGACCAGCACTGTCGGTCGAAGTGACAGTTGAAGCTGATCTCGTTGTAGCAGGAACAGTGGATGTTGACTGAACAGTGGCAGTAGGTGAAGTCTCAGCATTACTCTGGGAGCTACTGGCAACTGAGTTGGTTACAGGTGAGGTCTCAGCAGAACTGGATTCTGGGGGAGTTACGCCAGATGGATAAATCGTTCGGATAACGGTAATAACAGATGGGCCACGAGTAGTTGCTTCCTGAGTAGAAGTGGTCAGTTGACCAGCACTGTCGGTCGAAGTGACAGTTGAAGCTGATCTCGTTGTAGCAGGAACAGTGGATGTTGACTGAACAGTGGCAGTAGGTGAAGTCTCAGCATTACTCTGGGAGCTACTGGCAACTGAGTTGGTTACAGGTGAGGTCTCAGCAGAACTGGATTCTGGGGGAGTTACGCCAGATGGATAAATCGTTCGGATAACGGTAATAACAGATGGGCCACGAGTAGTTCCTTCCTGAGTAGAAGTGGTTGGCTGACCAGCACTATCAGTAGAAGTGACAGTTGAAGCTGATCTCGTTGTACCAGGAACGACAGATTCTGCACTTGTAGTTGACGTTGCCTGTGTACTTGTTGTAGCAGGTACTGTCTGAGAAGGATTCGTAGTTTGATTAGGATCTGGTGCAGTATTACCTCCTACAGTAGAAACAAAAGTGAGTGTCCTCATTGTGGTAATAGTCGAAGGCTCAAATATTTGTGTAGAAGTTGTTCCAGGAATTAATGATCCTTCACTTGTTGTACCGGGTACAATCGTCTGCATAACCGTAGAGCCTGGGATCACTGATGTCTCTGTAGATAGTGATGTTAGAGTGATTACTGTAGGTGATGTTGATACCTGAGATGTGCTCAAAGAAGTTGAAGAAGTGGAAGACGATTGGGAGAGAGTTGAGAGTATTGTAACGACACTAGGGGTACCTTGAGTACCAGGAATGACCGTGACAATTCCAGTATTACCATTAGGAATAATGACAGTTTGGCTAGAACCAGTTGTACCAGGGATTGTAGAAATAATAGTAACAATACTTGGCTGGCTGGACGAGGTTCCAGTGGTCTGCAATGTGGTTGAAGTACCAGATGTGGCAATACTGCTTGAGGCAGCTGTCGAAGCAGTTGGCACACTAGTGGACTGACTAGTGCTTGAGGTATTTTCAGAAGTACTAGTTCCCTGAGCGTTACCAGAAGTACTAGTTCCTTGAGTAGCACCAGTATTAGAAGTGGCTGAGTTAGTAGAAGTTTGAGATGAAGTTGAAACACTGCTAGAGACAGATTCGGTAGTGGGAGTAGATGTAGTCTGACTTGAAGTTGATCCAATTGCCGACGTAGTTGTAACTGAAGAAGGTGTTCCAACTGTAAAGATAATGACTGAAGTTCGAACAAATGTAGTGGTACGGTCACTGACAGTAGTACCAGGGACAGTGCTAAAGATTGTGGTACCTGCCCTTGTAGTTCCAGGAATAGTAGAAAACCTGGTGGAGGCTGGAACAACTCTCGTCTCAGTGATGGTAATTACAGTGGAATATACACCCGGTGACATCGTATTAGTAGAAACTGGGGGTTGTGACATTGTGGTTGTAACAATTCCTGGTGTAGTGTTAGAACCGGTGTTAGAACCAGTGTTAGAACCAGTGTTAGAAGTGTTAGAACCGGTGTTAGAACCAGTGTTAGAACCAGTGTTAGAAGTGTTAGAACCGGTGTTAGAACCAGTGTTAGAACCAGTGTTAGAAGTGTTAGAACCGGTGTTAGAACCAGTGTTAGAACCAGTGTTAGAAGTGTTAGAACCGGTGTTAGAACCAGTGTTAGAACCAGTGTTAGAAGTGTTAGAACCAGTGTTAGAAGTGTTAGAACCGGTGTTAGAACCGGTGTTAGAACCAGTGTTAGAAGTGTTAGAACCAGTGTTAGAAGTGTTAGAACCAGTGTTAGTACCAGTGTTAGAACCAGTGTTAGCATTAGTTGTACCGGACAGTGTAGTTACGAGTGTGGAAACACCATTTGGACCAGAAACCGTTGTAGTACTTATAATCGTAGGACCAGTAACTGTTGTGGTGTCTGTGCTACCAGAGAGTGTTGTAGTGAGAGTTGTGACAGACCCATTAGGTGCTGTGATAGTAGCTGTAGTAGCCTGAGAGTTAGAAGCGGCAGGAGTAGAAACAGAGCTGGATCCAGGGAGAGTAGTTGTAACAGTTGAAACAACACCGTTTGATGTGGTAACTGTCGTAACAACTGTAGGGCCAGACAAAGTTGTGGTACCTGTACTTCCAGGCAAGGAAGTAGTGATCGTGGTAACTGAGCCATTAGGAGCAGTGACAGTTGCTGTTGTACCTTGCTCACTAGTACTGGTACTACCAACCGTAGTTGTAGATATAGAGCCAGACTGGGTAGTGAGTGTGGTGACAACGCCGTTTGGACCAGTGATTGTAACTGTGGAGGTCTGACCGGCATTTGACAAAGTTGTAGTAGCAGTAGAACCAGAAATAGAAGTAGTGACAGTTGTCTCACCATTGGGACCAGTAATAGTAGTTGTGATAACTTGAACAGATGAAGGTCCTGTAATGGTAGTTGAGGGACCTACAATAGTGGAGTTAGGTCCCGTTTCCGTAGAGTTAGGTCCAGTCTCCGTAGAGTTAGGTCCAGTAACTGTAGAGTTAGGTCCAGTAACTGTAGTTGTTGGACTAGTAGAAGTCTCAGTTGACCCAGTTCCAGTAACAGTCGAGGAGGGACCAGTAATAGTGGATGTAGGGCCTGGAACAGTAACTGTACTACTGGGTGTTGATTCCACACTAGAACCAGTGGATTCAGTATTAGTGGCTGTTGGTGTCTCAATGTAAACAGTTGTCACAATAATAGTGAAGCCATTAGTAGTTACAGGACCAGTTCCTGTAGAGGTTGAGGTAACAGAACCAGAGTATGGCACTGTAACTGTTGTAATATAGCCCGATGGTGTAGTACCAGAAGTTGTCGTAGATCCAGAAGAAGTAGTGATAGTGCTAACGCTACCATTTGGCCCTGTAATGGTGGTAGTAAACGTCTGAACAGTACTAGGACCAGTTTCCGTAGAGCTAGGACCAGTAACAGTAGAACTAGGGCCTTGAGTTGTTGAAGTCGACCCAGATACAGTCGAGCTAGGACCAGTGACGGTTGTTGGTGAACTAGTTTCGGTCGATGTAGGACCAGTTCCGGTCTCAGTAGCATTAGGACCAGTTTCGGTAGAAGTTGGGCCAGTTTCAGTTGATGAGGGACCGGGAACAGTAACGGTGCTAGGAGTGGAGCTGAAGAGGCTTCCAGAGAAAGAAGGAGTGAGCGAAGATCCAGTAGCAGTGCTAAAACATACTGGAATAGAAGAAGCTGGAACACTGCACATACTCTCCATACTAGAAAGAACAGAAACAGCTTCGGTAATTGACTGTGTCAGAGTTACACTACCACTAACTTGAGCGTTAGTATAGAAGGAAACACAAATCTGAGCTTGAGTAAATGACTGGGTAGCTGCAATGTTGCAAATACACTGAGTATTACTTCCACATGCTGTAAACTGTGAAACAACCATTCCAGCCACAGTACCACACTGATCAAGGGACCCATATACGGTAGTACCTTGAGCCATATCAGTGGCACAAACCGAAGGCGAAATACTAGTTGCTGAAGCAGAAGTAGCAGGAGAAGTACCAGTACCTGTAGAAGAAGTAGCAGGAGAAGTTCCAGTACCTGTAGAAGAAGTAGCAGGAGAAGTACCAGTGCCTGTAGAAGAAGTAGCAGGAGAAGTTCCAGTACCTGTAGAAGAAGTAGCAGGAGAAGTTCCAGTACCTGTAGAAGAAGTAACAGCGGTGCCTGTAGAGGAAGTAGCCGTCGAACCACTATTCTCAGTTGATGGTAACTGACCACCTGTAGACACAAACGATGATGACGCTGCGAAAGACGACGAAGTAGCGAAAGACGACGAAGTAGCGAAAGACGACGAAGTAGCGAAAGACGACGAAGTTTCAGCTGAACCAGTGGTGCTTACTAGAGTAGTAGTAGAAGAAGGCGTGCCAACTGTAAACGAAGTTGTAACAGTGGTGACAAATATAGAAGTTGAGGCCGGCCTTGTACTAGTGGGAACAGAACTGAAAATTGTGGTACCTCCAGCAGTAGAGCCAGGAACACTTGTGAACATAGTGGTAGGTGGCACAATTGAAGTCACTGTACTCACAAACGAAGTGGTGTAGGTACCAGGTGTCATGCCCGAAGTGTTAATTGTTGTAGCGGGAACTGACACAGTTGTTTGACTGGTCTCAGTTGAAGAAACTGCTGACTGAGTTGATGTAGTAGTAGTAGAGGTAGTTGTTCCAGTTGGAGTTCCAATTGTTGAGGTAGAAGTAGTCGATGTAGTAGTACCAGTTGCAGTTCCAATTGTTGAGGTAGTTGTAGTGGAAGTGGTTGTTCCAGAAGTACCAACAGTAAATGTAATAATAACGGTTGTTGTGGTTGCAGATGGTGTGCCTTGGACAGTACTAATGGGAACAGATGTGAAAATAGTAGTCCCTGGTCCAGCTGAACTTGGAACCGTAGTGAATATGGTAACTGGAGGTGCAGTTGAAGTAAGTGTAACAGTTGTTGTGGTACTATAGACACCAGGAGTAAGACCAGAAGTGTTAATAGTCGGGGTAACTGTGGGAACAACTGAAGTAGTGGGGGTCTCAACCACGACGGTGGTAGCAGTAACAGTGAAGCCATTGGTAGTAACCAGACCAGTAGTTGTGTAAGTACTAGTAGTCAATCCACTGTAAGGTGTAGTAACAGTAGTGAGAATATTTGGTACACTTCGAGTAATTGTTTCTGTTGTTGTGGGAGTCTCAATGAACACAGTAGTTGCAGTGATAGTGAAGCCATTGGTAGTAACCAAACCTGTAGTAGTAACAGTACTAGTAACAGAGCCGCTGTATGGTGTCGTAATTGTGGTAAGGATAGTAGGAATACTCTGAGAAATAGTTTGCGTCGTGGTTGGTGTCTCAATAAACACAGTAGTTGCAGTAACAGTGAAGCCGTTGGTAGTGACCAGACCAGTACTGGTGACGGTACTAGTAACAGAACCACTATACGGAGTAGTAACAGTAGTGAGGATACCAGTAAGAGTAGTAGTGGGAGTCTCAACGACAACAGTTGTAGCAGTAACAGTGAAGCCGTTGGTAGTAACCAGACCAGTTGTAGTGTAAGTACTAGTAGTCAATCCACTATAAGGAGTGGTGATAGTAGTAAGAATACCAGTCGGGGAAGTTGTAGCTGCTGGAGTGCTTTCAGTCGTAGTTGGAGTTTCAATGAAGATGGTGGTTGCAGTAACAACGTTACCATTGGTAGTAACCAACCCAGTTCCAGTAGAAGTACTAGTGACAGAACCACTATAAGGAGTAGTAACAGTAGTGAGGATACCAGTAAGAGTAGTAGTGGGAGTCTCAACGACAACAGTTGTAGCAGTAACAGTGAAGCCGTTGGTAGTAACCAGACCAGTTGTAGTGTAAGTACTAGTAGTCAATCCACTATAAGGAGTGGTGATAGTAGTAAGAATACCAGTCGGGGAAGTTGTAGCTGCTGGAGTGCTTTCAGCCGTAGTAGGAGTCTCAACCACCACGGTGGTGGCAGTGACAGTATTACCATTAGTAGTGACCAACCCAGTAGTAGTATAAGTACTAGTAGTAGAGCCAGTCCAGGGAGTAGTAACAGTAGTGAGGATACCAGTTGGTGCTGTGGTAGGAGTTTCAACAACCACAGTTGTAGCAGTGACAGTATTACCATTAGTAGTGACCAACCCAGTTGTAGTATAAGTACTAGTAGTAGAGCCAGTCCAAGGGGTAGTAACCGTAGTTAGGATACCAGTTGGTGCAGTTGTAGGAGTCTCAACCACCACGGTGGTGGCTGTGACAGTGTTACCGTTGGTAGTGACCAAACCAGTAGTAGTGTAGGAACTAGTGGTAGAGCCAGTCCAAGGAGTAGTAACAGTAGTGAGAATACCAGTTGGTGCTGTGGTAGGAGTCTCAACCACCACGGTGGTGGCTGTGACAGTGTTACCGTTGGTAGTGACCAAACCAGTAGTAGTGTAGGAACTAGTGGTAGAGCCAGTCCAAGGAGTAGTAACAGTAGTGAGAATACCAGTTGGTGCTGTGGTAGGAGTCTCAACCACCACGGTGGTGGCTGTGACAGTGTTACCGTTGGTAGTGA